>OZ023263.1:167369706-167572206 GCA_964006375.1 Tillus elongatus
ATCATTTTGTACGAGATTGATTATATCAATCGTAACAACAGTTTGTATACTTAATAGGACGAAAGTTAACTGATTTGTTAACTGGTGGTTACGTCACCTATGAAATAAATTAATGCCACATGTGCCATAAGTTCTACAGCAGTGTAAAAATACTGAATGCGACATTGGGAAGCTTTCTCTGATTAGATAGCAAAATTTATTTTAAACCACATAACAAAATTTATATCAGTTCTTGTGAATATTATACGTAAATTATAAAGATTCAGTATACAGCGTGGTGATAAAGTTTGGAATAAAACGAATATCTGTATACAGATGAACTTAAAAGAAGCACGCTCGCGCACGTCAATTTTTATTTTTAATTCTGCATTTTTTTAGCTAAAACTAATATATACAGGTGTTGCATAAATGAAATATCACGTCAGCGTCAACTTTTTTAAATGGAATAGCCTGTATATTATTGCATTTTTGTATTCCTTGGAAAATTCGAGATATGTTTTATGTATGATGTCCTATAGTCCTATACCTATCTTCAACTGTTTAGGAATTAGTGATAATTAAAAACTAGACATTTTCAATGAAAATAAAAATAAAAATTGAATTGTTCGTGTGTTTTTTTGAAAGGTTAACCTGTTCATAGTTTCACAATGACCCAATATATTCACAAACTCTATTTGGACGTTAATAACAAATCTGGGGTAATCAGCCGTTTCGTCGCAAGCGTAGCTAAACACATATGGGCCATAATGAGACCAGCGGTGTTCATAGTTATGACATTTGATTCAATAATTCGTAACCAGTTGAAGATTCAGCAAGTTTGGTAGACTCTTACTGGGTGTTTCGATCTTTTGTAAAGTCAGTATAATATGTTAGATTCCAGCGAGTACTCCGAAGAGGTGTTTGAGCACTTTCGCCATCTAAAGCAGAAGAAAATGTACATTCACACAAATGGAAATAAAATAAAAAGCTTAGATCAAAGAATATACGCCTAGAAAGTTGAATCCTGGTACATGGCAAGGTCTTTACCACGTCAACATACCCACCAAATTTCATCAAAATAACTTTGTTAATTTTCGAGATCTAAAGTTTTTTTTTTTTTTTCAAAAAAATCAAGTTTTTTAGGAAAATTGATTCGACCGGGCTATATATATATATATATATATATATATATATATATATATATATATATATATATATATATATATATATATATATATATATATATACATATAAAAAATTTAACTTTTGGATTCTAGGATCCTAAGCCTAAATACGCTCTCATTTGAAAAAATTTTGAAAAAATCTCACCATCGATAATCGAAAAACTTAACACGAACTTATCCTATATATTTGTAAAAATATCTTGGTATTCCCTGAACAATAATAATAAAACAAATTTATATTTAGCACGTGTACGTTATTATTATTATTACTTATTACTATAGGGCATCTACGATTCCATCCCATACCACGCTAAATATAAATACAATATACCCTTCTTAATTTGAAAACGTAATCAGATGATTAATCCGAATATTATATTTTATATGAATCCGTATCATCCTACTATCAAAATAATCCGAATATTTACAACGCTAGTTTTTGCAATTAGCATCAGCGGAGTCGATTTCCAGGTTATGCGATGCGCACAGCGTGAGCGTACACATTTCTTTGTTACAAATAGCTACGTGTGGTCATATTAAACTAGGAGAGAGAGAGAGAGAGAGAGAGAGAGAAAGAGAGATGGCTTTTAATTTTAAATACCGTGAACGTGAAGAATGGGAAGCTTAATATTTATACATAGTGAAACGTGTTCTAGATTGCTTTCAAACAAATTCTGTCATTAAATTTTCTATTTATTAGTATACACTCGCATGCTAATATTTAGTGCTTTTAGACGCAAACTTTGTCCCGGTATTAGGAAAGAAATGGCGGACAATATGCAAAATTGTTAGTTACACCATTCTATCTATAAAACGCTGTGTAAACTAGAGTTGTCGTGACAACATACTACCTGATCCTGCACCGAAATCGCGTCCCTGTCGTATCTCTCACAATGTCTGACCTTTTGCAATAACTTCCATTGTTTAGATTTTTATCTACGATTTATTGAAATAGCATAGCAGTACAGATAACGTCATCTGTCTTTGTCCAACATTGTAGATATTTCATCACAGAACCTGAAGTGATGTCGAGGATTATTTTATTATTAATTTCGAATAACTTTATTTTCCTTTGATCAAACGACTTGAAAATTGGTACACAACCACGTCTGTCTCTGTTCTTTTAAGTTACACATTTTTGTTTAAGTGACTTGGAAAATTTGAGAGATATTGCGTTTTAAAAAATATATTTTAGTTTTTTATTAAGAAAAATTGACCGCTAAGATTTGATAAACGAACTCATCCAAACGATTACCAAAATAAGGGTAATTCCCAAATCCTCACCATCGATACCTCTCTATTAATCAAAATAACATCACAGGCGAATAAAGTAGATGCTCTTCTACAAGGAAACCATCCCCAATTTAAATGAAAGACTTTTATATAGGAGAAATTGATAGTTATGCTTAGGCCTCTAAACGTCATTTTTGACATTAAATTGATATAACTGTTAAAACGGTTAGACTTAGATATAGAATATTATAAACAAAACATGTCTGAAAGTTCGCGTAGAATCTAACAATGCAATAATATATAGATGACCTATTTAAATTAGGCAAGTAAACATCATTACCGTGTATAACCGAAAGTGCCATCATCTTTAATATATTTTAGCCAAATTGCCCCCATCGACTTCAGTAAGCTGCTCAATTTTCAAAATTTTCCAAATTCTAGTTTCCGAGAAATCGATCGCGGGCGTTGGTAGTGGGACACGCTGTATAATAAACGTGAGAACATATTCATACCACTCCAAAGCTTTTTAAAATTACATAAACAATAACAAAACGACTGATAAATTATATATAACACGTTTCTTTTAAACAGAAATTTGTAAAGATAAACTCATTGGTACTATCAGCATTTAGGGTCAACAATCCCAAATCAATAAATGACTTTATCATTGTAATGAAATTGGATTAGAATTAAAAACAAGTTTATCATAACCGTGATACTAACAATATCTTAGAATAATCATACTGTGGATGTTTCCACTAAACAAAACAATATTTATGAAAATAGTACTTGTGAATTGACGTTCTATAGTGTGTGAGAAGAAATTATTTAATTATGTATGTGTGCAAATTAATTTAAATGGATCAAAATAAGGAAAATCGAAGTCTCGTAAACAGGTGTGTAATAATCAATCTATGATAATTACTCTATTCACAATATTTATTATTGTTTATACTGTTCTCTAGAAATGACGTAGAAAATAACCGCAATTCGTCATATACAAATTTAGCTTATGACTGATAGTACCTGGATCTACTATTTAGTGGAATTGGCAAACCATATATTGGGCCAGTCAAATTCTGGTCTATTATGGGTGTCTCTTGAAAATAGGTGTTGGAAAGCTAATTATTATTTTAATCGGCTCATTTGACATCTAATGGAAGTATACTAGGTTTGCACGATACCTAGACCGCCGCCAAAGTCAGGGGTTCAAAAAACCGCGAAATTTCTGGACGTTTTTCAGTTTTTTTGCATCTAGCTCCGACACCGTGCGTTCCAACGAATACTTTGCTATAACAAACATTAAACACTGTTGAAATCTACATCGAATGAGTAGTTAATTTATAACATTTTATCGAGTAAAATGGCAGAAATCGACGGTCGAAAACGGTAATTTTACCAACTTTTCTGAAAAACGCGTTACAGTGACGTGCGTCACACGGAAACGAACATTCTAAATGAAAAAACGTGCGAAACCAAGTTGCAGAGCATCAAATTCTGTGTTCAACGAGTGCCTTAGATTTTCAATTTGGTCAAGCACATACCAAAAACTTTTACATTTTCGAAATTTGTCATATGCTGTTCAGTGCACAAGAAAGGTACCCTAGAGTTCCAACTCTACATCTTCATAAAATAACTTAAGAAGTGGTATTATGAATTAAAACGTATGTACATTTCATACAAGTATGAAATAATCAAGTTACACCCCTCCCCCTTCCACATTAAATTGTAATGTGCGCTGATCTGATGTGAGGCACCTGGTCATCGGATCCGAAATTTGGACATATCTATTCGTGCTTCGTGTATATACCTTTGATCAGTTCGCAAAAGCCGCTTCTCACCCAAATCTCCATAGTGCCACATACTAGGACTGGATGAGCAACATCCACTTAGAAATAAGCGTCCAAAAATTACCCTTACCCGATAACGCCCCCGCGGCAAACAGAATGGACACATTCAACTCTCAAGGTCATTGTGTGAAATCTTTTCGACTGGGGTAAGGGCTAAGGTTCGGTACTCCAGGGAGTGGAGTTTAGTGGGTAGAAGTCCCACACTACCTCGATAACCTACACACTACGGCGTACAGCATTCTGCACTCCTCATTCCAAAAAATAAATGCCTGTTATTGACGTAAGACCTGCTCAGCAGAGCCACCATTCGGAGGAAGATTACCGTCTGAAGAGAGTTTTTGAGTGACCCAACGATCTTTCCTGAGTACTGCACAAAACACGAGTTAATTATCCCGTGTGATTCAAAAATGAAAAAGCAGAGGTTTTGCACTCACTTGCTTTGCTAATTATATATTGCGAACAGAAAGTAATTTTATTTAAAAAATAGATTTTTCCTGCCAAATTAATAGTGTAATCAGGCAGGCTCTTCTTATTTTTAACTGTCGTTTTTTTTAAGTATTGCAATTGGTTCTATTTATATTTAATTGTTTAGGTACAGGTGCATGCCACCTTTACTGAACAAAAGATGACTTCGTCACACGGTAACATATGACTTAACTTTGAATATATTATGTTTACATACTTTTATATGTTAGTAGAAAGGGTTAAGTGATCTCTGAAGTAATCATATACTAATGCGATAAATGCCTTTTTTTCTCCCTTAGGAATCTCGTCCGCGTCTTTTCTGTCCCGATAGCACCGCAGCCTTTGGCTTATTATGCATGCACTTTGTCTTTTATACTTCAGCCATTCCAAAATCACTGTGCCTTGAACTAGTCTGCACAGCAATTGATAGGGTAAAGTTTTATATTGCTTATTTTTGAAAATAAAACTTCTCTCTTATATTCGGGTGCCTATGATGGTGTCCTTTCCCTATTTCCAAAAGAAAAAACTGCCTACCTACTATTGTTAACTTATTTAATTTATTTTCCAAATAATAGTTTTTCGCAGTTTTTTTTATGAAATAATTTAAATTAATTACATAAGATGACTAATAATAATATTTATTCTAACGCCAAACTACGTGACATGCATATTATTATATTATCGTTTGGCGGGAAATGCACTGGCAGCAAAAAATGTAAACAAAATCATGTCAATTCTCTATAAAAATGATTCTAAAATAGTTCCATTAATCTTTAAACTTAAACATAAGAAGCCATATAAGATCTAAACAGTCATTAAATGGGTTTCAATGGCAATTCTACATATTCTGTAATTAATTGCTACGTATACTTTTAATAAAATATCCCGGGCATAAAGCTGGTGTCAAGTATCATGTAAACAAAACGTTAGTTAACTTAGATAGCTCAGTGGTAGCCTGCTTGTCTTCTTCGCAAAAGGTTGCGTGATCGATTTCAGCTCGATGAATGCATGTTTTTTTTTTATTTTGACATTTGCAGAAACAATAGTGCACATATTTCATACGTTTTGAACAATATCTCATTTTTGTTTAAAACGGCTGAATAACTTTGTCACCTTTGAGTCTGAAATTATAATTTTCAGCAGACATTTTGTTATTGTTGATATTGAAAAATCCGGTTTAATGAGGTTGACTAAAACGAATTCATTCTGGCGATTAATAAAGAAAAATAACTGCTACGTTTATAATTTAGCAGATAACTTTTCTAAATGTGAATTAAGTTTCCTTCTGGAAATCTTTTGTAACTTTGTAATACAAGTTTATTTTAAAGAAACTTACACTATCTACAGATATAACACAATTTAATTTTTTAGCTTCATAGAAAATTGAATTTTGGGCCTTTTTCTTAAAAGGAGTTACACAAGATTTTTTTGATAATAGAGAAATATCGATGGTAACACTTTCGCAAGAATCCTTAAATGTGCGCGAACTAGGACCCTTCAAGTCGATCTTCAAAGTCTGCGTAACTTTAAAGTATTAATTTTAGTAATAATGCCGTATAATAATAGTGTACAATCCTCATGAAAATTCACTACTATAACGCACCTGATGCATCCAGACATTTTTTAATTTATCCAATCAACCTTCTCTGGCTTGAAAATCGTCTATTCATAACTTTCCTGCAAAAAAACTTTGCTTTTTCTCTTGGAATTTCCCCCAAGATCGGTGCATGTCGATATCTTTCCTAAGGAAACCATGGATAAAGTGTTTCTGCCACTTGTGGAAATTCACCCTGCTCTATATTTTTTTGCTTTTACTACAGCAGGCTTAAGCGTTTTTCACAAAACGAATTACTTTTTTTTGTTTTTGTGAATTTTCTTAGAAAAAATTCACTAATGAGGAGATCTCGACTTTTGAATTTTGAAAAAATTTCTTCAAATGAGCGCGATCTAAGACCCCTAGAACCCATATCCGGGGTCAGTTTCAATTTTTATATGTTTATATATATATATATATATATATATATATATATATATATATATATATATATATATATATATATATATATATATATATATATATATATATATATATATATATATATATATATATATATATATATATATATATATATATATATATATATATATATATATATATATATATGTATCACACCGATAACTCAAAAAATAATGGGCCGATTTTGATAAAATTTGGCATGTACTTTTCTTTTGTAAATAGCTTGGATAAGTTCGTTAGTCAGGAAAATTGGACGAGGTTTTCCGGGAAAATTTTGAGTTTCCATTCGAAAAAAATTATTATCTCAAAAAGTAATTAGCCGATTTTAATAAAATTTGGCATGTACCTTTCTTTTGTAAATAGCTTTGACAAGTTTGTTAGTCAGGAAAATCGGACGAGGTTTTCCGGGAAAATTTTGAGTTTTCATTCGAAAAAAATTTTTATCTCAAAGAATAATACGCCGATTTTGATAAAATTTGGCACGTACCTTCCTTTTGTAAAAGGCTTTGACAAGTTCGTTAATCCAAAAAATCGGACGAGGTTTTCCGAAAAAATTTTGAGTTTTCATTTGAAAAAAAATTTTATCTTAAAAAATAAAAAAATCTATGATAACCAAATTTGGTAGGTAGGTTTACGATATAAAAAGCAGACTATATACCAAAATTTAGATTTCTATGTGACAAGAAAAAAAAGTTATAAAATATTTTGTGCCAGATCATTTCTATGAAAATTCACTACCATAACGCACTTGCTGCGTCCAGGCTTTTTTAAAATCGTAAACTGTAGCTCGACCAAAGCCGTAAGAAAGTTTATTTATCGAATCGCCTTTATCTACTTTCTTCAAATTTTCGATTTTGCTTTCTAGAGAAAGCGTTGTGTGTTTTCGGTTATATTATCCGGTACGGTCATGATTAAGTGACGACGACTCAATGACTTCTGCACAGCTAGAATTGCATTGAATATAGACAAAAAATTGTGTTCCTAATTATATCGGGCAATCTGAACGAGGGAAACAAACTTAATGCTTTGTTAATGCAGACTAGGCATAAGCACATACCAGCAGATCGACCGGATTACTGTATGTACCCGGCAGCGGAAGGGCCGGTTTGTAAAGACTCCGCTGTATTAGGTCGCAATCTTTTTCAGCATATTATGAAATATTAGGTGCGAACAAGTCAGAAACAATTGAATACGCCACTTATGGCAAGCGACACATAACGTGCGTCATATTCCATTAGATTATGGTCAAACACCAGAAGTAGAACTGACAGCATCGGGCAGTTTTAAAACGGAGAAAAATATTCTAATCAAAAGACCAATTCGTATTTTCCTTGGAGCAAAGACTAAGACGTTTATGTTAGCAGTTTGGATTGTTGCGAAAATTACAAGGTCTTACCGATAAAGAGATTGAAGAAGATGCAACGAATATTATAGCAGGTGTAATTAAAATCTGCAGTAAATTTTCCCACGGGCCCCTCTCAAGTCTAAACTCGGTGGATGTATCATCATCAAGCATTCGACCAGGTCTGGCACGCAGCGCTGCTTAATAAACTACCGGCCTATGGCCTGCCACCAAAACTCTGTACGTGGACAGCAAATTTCCTCTCCGACCGGAGCATTTCTGTTGTCGTGGATGGCCATTCCTCTAAACTGTATCCAATTGATGCAGGAGTCCCTCAAAGTTCAGCTTTAGCCCCCACTCTGTTTCTTCTCCACAACAATGACCTCCTCTCTGGCACATCCAACCCAGTTAACAGTTACGCGGACGACAGCACCCTCCACTCAAATATACAATATTCTAAGCCTGTCTCTTTAGCCCAACTAGATGAGGATCGCAGACTCATGGAGGGTTCTATCTCTGTGGATCTCCAAAAAATATTAGACTCGGGAAGTAGAAATCTTGTACAATTCAACCCCACCAAATCACAGTCTTGCTTTCTTTCTCATAAGAGATACACCAGCCCTAGACCCATCACAATAAACAAGTTATTCAAAGTAATGACTCCTTTTCACTTGTTGGCATCTCTGTGGATCGAAATCTCAATTGGCACCAACATGTCACATCAATTGCAGAAGCGGCTGCTAAGACATTAGGTTTGCTCTTCCGGGCTCGCAAATACTTTTCACCAGCTAATGTCTATACTTTATATACTTCACAAATAAGACCAAACCTCGAATACTGCTCCCACATCTGGGGTGCTGCTGTCGCTTCTACACTCGCTATCCTGGACTCCATTCAGAAGAGAGCTATACGTCTCATCGGTGACCCTACCCTTACCCAAAGGCTGCCATCCCTTGCCCACCGACGTGCCGTTGAATACTGCTCCCACATCTGGGGTGCTGCTGCCGCTTCTACACTCGCTATCCTGGACTCCATTCGGAAGAGAGCTATATGTCTCATCGGTGACCCTACCCTCACCCAAAGGCTGCCATCCCTTGCCCACCGACGTGCCGTTGGTGACCTCTCTCTCTCTCTTTTTTTATAGATATCTGCACGGGCACTGCTCAGAGGAGCTTTCTTCCATAGTTCCTCCACCTGCTGCCCCCAACAGATCTACCAGGGAACAGAGCGAATGCACCCTTTTACTGTCCAGGTCACCAGACATAGAACATCTTGTTATGCCCGCTCTTTTGTCCCGAGGACTTCCAAGTTGTGGAATTCCTTGCCGGCACATGTTTTTCCTTCTCCCCCGAACCTCCAAACCTTCAAGTCCAAAATTAACAAGTTGCCTCTTTCCTCCTTGTCGACACCCACGGTACGATAGTATTTAGGATGTAAGCCCCCGTGGTGTGTTGTTGAAATAAATAAAAAAAACTCTGGACGCAGAAAGTACGTTATGGTAGTGAATTTTCATAAAAATGTTTTCATTGCAAATATGTGTGTTTCCTTTTTAAGAAAGCAGGCATCAATTTTGGTTACCAGTATAACCTATATAGTAAAAACAATGTGCCATGTTTCATAAAAATAACTTTATTGTGTGAAAATGTACAAAAATTTCCAAAAGTAAACTTAAAGTATTCCCGGAAAAACTCGTTTCTTGGTCAACCTTATAGGTTAATAACAAATTGGGCTATTCAAATATAAAGCATTTCATCAAAATTCGCTACCATAACGCACTTGCTGCATCCAGAATTTCTTTTCTTGGAAACATGCATTATATTTCGATGAAAAATGCAAAAATGCAATAACATAAAGCGTGTTTGATTAAAAAAAAAATTGTATCACCAACGACTTATGGGCCACCCTGTGATTGTAGAAATATTTTTTAAGATGTAGCTCAAGACACCCTATAATTAATATATACATTTTTTTTTCATATCTTATAATATAATATATAATAACGGATATATTGAGCTTTATTGATTTTTTACAAAAATTCGACAAAAATTATATACCATTAAACGATAAACTCTATAGCTAAGACTGCCAAGCATCAGAGAAAGGGTCTATTTAAAACGAATTTTCTGGAAACATTTTAGTAAAATGAAGGACAATGACGGATGAAACTAAGACTTCAGAGTTGGTAAAATATCCTTCTTGAGACATTTGATTTCCATAGCCCGTATTAGATTCAAGTAATTATCCTAAATGTTGCCGATTTTGACGTTTTAAATTGCAACTTTGACGTTTTGAGGAACACCCCAATTTATTTTTCTTTAAATGCCTATAACTTTTTTCTCTTTTGACCTACAGAGCTAAATAATATATATATATATATATATATATATATATATATATATATATATATATATATATATATATATATATATATATATATATATATATATAAACCCGCGTACAAAATTTGGCTGCCCTTGCTTTGTTAGTTCCGGAGATATAATTTTTTTTCGAAAGAAAACACAACATTTTCCGGGAAAACCTGGGCAGATTTTCCTGGGTAACGAACTTATCCAAGCCATTTGCAAAAAGAATTTATTCACCAAATTTAACCAAAATCGGCCCTTTTTTTTAGTTATCGGTGTGATACATACATATATATATATATATATATATATATATATATATATATATATATATATATATATATATATATATATATATATATATATATATAAACATATAAAAACTGAAACTGTCCCCGGATATGTGTTCTGGGGGGCCAAATTAGCGCTCATTTTAACATTTTAAAAAAATTCAAAAGTCGGGATCTCCTCATTAGTAAATTTTTTTTAAGAAAATTCACTAAAAATAAAAATATATTGTTGTTCCATGTTGCTTGTGCATAACCAGCAAGTCAGGTCTCCATCATATTTCTAGAATTTACTAAACCAACCCTGGTACTGGTATATCCTGTCAGGTATGCTAAAATAATCCTGCGAGCTACGCTTCACCACATCGTACCCGTTCTGCACTCGTTTTGTTGCATGGGTTTTGAATTATCTCCTTGTTAATAAAATCCTGGTCCCTGTAGAGAGTCTGCCACTCTGCTAATTGATTTCCATGCAGACAATGTTGATCTACTGTGATATCCAGATATCATACCGTCTGTAAAAATGAAATATCTTTTGTCAGAAATTATCTTTACTACACAGCACGTGAACATATTTTTCCTATGGAGTTTGTGGTAAGTGAAGAAGACAGCTAAGTTTTTAAAGAAGTTTCTTTGATTCGGTATTTTTTCATTCTCATTTTTACACATTGCATTGTTTTCTATATGTTTTACAGCCAGTCGTGCTATTCACATAGATCGATAATGGAGTGTCAACTGCGAAAGTAGCAATTTTTGTGTTGCTGTGTGATTGCACGGAGCGATCTCATATGAATGCCTCTGAATGGGCTAATCCTGATAATTTTTGCTATATTTGGGGTGTCTTTTGTATCTCCATCCAGGTCTTAGTGTATGTAACATAACCGGTTTATCATCTTAAATAACTGGCTCTCTGTCGTTTTGAAGTATTTGGGAACTAGGTCGTGCAAATAATTCAAAAGATCAAATTAAATTAAAAATAATACTACGGTCAGCGACTGCAAACTCATTCATCGCTTTTAAAACCGAAATCGCCCACCACATTTCACCAAAATTACTGAAGCCAAACATATGGTATGTTCCTGTATATCGGCCACACAAAAGTCATATACTTATTGGTGTCACTAAGCGACCTTCACGGTAATAGTCTCCCATTAATTATCGTTACTAGAAGCTTACCCAAGAACCACGCGTCGTCCGCGTTTGTTTGAATCCGACACATAAATAAACAAGGCACCGTTTCACGAGTCGCGAAGTTTCAAATAATCAGTGCAATTATTTCCTGTGAAAGCTGCAATCAACAACTTACTTTCATCTAAATCTCGAATATGTAGCTATTACCTCAGCCTAGAGGTAAACGCAGTAATCGTCAATGTGTGTTATAGTTTGCGTGGTAGGATTTAAAACCAACTATGAATCACCGCTATCGCATTCAGTTTAAAATTCAGCGAAACCTGCTGATGATAGAACGTCCAATTATTTAATGAAAAGTTAGATCAGTGCTCAGTTTGGTGTAGTCACGTTCAATACTGCTCTCTATTAATAAGAAAGTGATAAAGTGGGAGGTAAGCGCCGTAAATAGTGAAACTTGGTGATAAATAATGGTGGTAGTGGTATTATTTCTGTTTGAAATGTTGTTTACATCTCAGATCAATACTGCACTTGTGTCACTGTTTAAAATCTTATAAAATGGAATTTTCCGGTAACAAGACGAAATAAGCATGCATCACAGTTATTATAGCCAATCAAACATAATGGGTTTTTAAGTCATTTTCCAAATGTATTTCTTATTTAATTACGTACTTTAAATGTTCGTAAATTGTTTGTCTCATACAAATTTAAAGTAACAATTGTATAAAGTCCCAAGTTGTATTTTTGTTGACGTTTTAACAAGCCAATTGTTAGTTGATAACCTTGGCAATGTAAAATTCTAGCCAAGTTTTATAATAATAGGCCAAGCAGTAGAATAGAAAGGTCATAGGTATTGATATTACATCACTATTCACTTAGAAAACGCAACAACTTTAAAATTATACTTTTATTACCATTTTAACGTATACAGGTGTTTCTAAATCTACTCCAAAAAAATTCGTAGATGGTTTCTTGTTGAAACATATAAGTATTTCCTGTAAACTTTGTTTCCTACTTCCACCTCTGCGGTGTTGGGCGCCTCCGAGGCTGGAGGTTTTATTGTTTTATGATATTAGTAAAAATAAATTTGAGGACTAATTACTATTAATAAAATGAAAATATTTGTTGGCATTTCCTATGGCAATAAGCAATTGAAAATACCTACCACTTTTCAAAAAATTTTCAAGACTGTAAAGGGATAAAATTATGTCGATTAAAAAACGTGTGTTAAAAATTGATTATTTTCCGAAAGTTTTCTGGCTCTTGAGTATTTTTCGTAAAGTTAATAGTTTTTGAATCAATCTAGTAATTACATTATCAGACACTGGTGTTGTAATTAACTAAGAATTCAAAAATAGCATTGAAAAAATAAACAGTATTTAATCGAAAAAACAAATGACACATAATTACAGGAATTGTTTCAAATGACCACATCATCCAAGATACATGACCTTACTCGCTGTATACGTATATACAGACTGGCGTATGCCCTATGTATCCGTAATTAGAAACAGTATTGAAAAAAGAGCATTATGAGATGTATGCAGGGTATCGCATCATTTCAATTACACTTAACTTAAAAAATCTGTACGAATGTATGTACAAAATTAAGGCTTATCAAATTTTCTGCCAAAACTCTTATGTATAGTTTGAAGAAGTTTCCTCTGAGGCTGTGATAGACATTCTGAAAGCGACATGGTAGATTTTAGATTGTTGGACGAGTCGAATAGCCCTTTGGCCTCTCAGCGCTGCGACCCCAATGGGTTTTAAGGTGATAAGTGACTCCAGGCGTGGGACAGCGAAAGGCTGATAAACAATTCATCCGTATGGTATATAGACGGATTTAAACAAATAAACGGAGCAGGACTGGGAATAAGACAACCTAACTTCAGACGCGCCAAGTCCATATGAAAGACTTCCACCATCTTCCAAGCCAAAATGCTTGCTATTAATCTCGGTGTACAGGAGTGCATACAATAAATACTCAAAAATAGAGAGATCTACATCCTCTCAGGCAGTCACGCAGTACCTAATCTCTCAGAAATCTTTCAAAACCGAGTGACCTTGGGACTGCAAAAAATCCTTGAAGCAGCTGGCAAGAACAACAAATTAAGTTGGATATGGGTACCAGGGCATCAAGGCATTGAAGGAATTGGGATAGCAGATAGCCTTGCAAGAAGGGTAGCAACAATATCATTCTATGGTCCAGAGACCTATTGTGGATCAACAAAAAGCCATGTAAGAAATGAACTTGATACATGAAAGAGGATCCAAATGTTGTCATACTGGAGGAATACTACAGGTTTAAGACAGGCGAAATTGTTCATCACCATATTAACAGAGATGTCTGAACTAATTTTTTGAATTAAACAGGAACGACTTGAGAATAATCACTGGACTTTTCACATGACACTTCGCAGTAAGGTATGACCTCATGAAGGTGGGCAAGGTGGACAGTGAAAACGCAGATACTGCACTGAAGCAGCCGAAACAACAAAAAAAAAACGTTTGCTATGCGACTACATGGCTTAGTTCTGCAAAATTCTCAAATACCTTGGAGTGCTGACTTAAACCCCTTCCCCTAGGAAATAGGTAAAATAGCCCCCAAAAAGATAGTAGACCACATAAAAAGTCTGAACTTTTTGGGCAACTATTAGAAAAAAAATCAAGGCAATATGGTAGAGGCCGAAGTGATATTTTGTGCGTTACACAACCAATTAATAATTAATGTATCAGCCCAGAAGTCAGAGGCATTTAGCTAGTTCAGTTGAGACCACTTGTGTAGGCCTATTATTTTAAATGCCATACCAATTATGCCATCAAAATGTTGAAAATTTACGGTTTAGTTAACAAATTTACGTAGTAGTCCCCATTAATTAAAATATTGGAGTAATTAACGCATTTGTGTTCGATGTTATAATATTTAACTATTTTGAAGATACCTTTTAGCTCGCTATACGTTTAGCAACAATGCATTTAATCTGGCAATTAATACAAGAGAGTTATAGAAACTTTCGTTTCTCGTGCGGCTGAAATGTGTAATTATGTAATTATATTTGACATAGTTTATAGATTTGCAAGTAGTAATTATTGTTTTACTTTTCATTTTAACTAACATTAAAAACTTTAAATTGCGTTAGGTTGCAATTAACACGTGCTCTTAATGTTGTCATCTTACTGCTTTAATGGAATTATGGTTTTATGAATATGTCAAAATTATCGTGCTTTAATTTAGAGGAATAGGTCATTACATAAAATAGTGAAAATCAGAGGGCCTATGTCAATGTTTGTAACCACGAGATTATAGAAATGTAGAAGATCTCACGAGATTTGAAAAAAACAGCACACCATAAATATACGAGGAGGTATTGAATTGCACTCTACAATAGAAAATGCAAAAAAATTTCAAATATAAATAAAGTCCTCTAGGACTTAACACATTTTGCAAAAGATTCAAAAAGCAATCGTTTAAAAAATGCTTAATCTTGGTCTTGAAACCAATTCCCAAACGACATATTTCACATCGTTCTTTGTCAAAACTCGTGTATTTTCAAATGTTTTTAAAACTGTGAGGATAAATAATAACCTATTGGTGCTATATACGAAGAATAGGGCGGGTGGTCAAGCAACCTAAAATCAAGTTTAACAAGAGTTTTCACTGCAATTAATGACTTGTGATCAGGCGCATTGTCTTCCAAAAGTAGCACACTTTTGGCTAACTTTTCGCGGCGTTTTTTTCCACAATCTTCTTACGTAATTTAGTTATAAACTCACTATATTATGTTCCCGTGACAGTTCTACCTTGTTTCAAAATGATTCCATATTTATCGGAGAAAACGAAAGCCAGTCGGCTTTTGTATACGTTTTGCACATATATCATCAATTTGCAAGAAAGTTAACGCAACTGTGTTCCTTTGGAGAAAGCCGTGTCCTCGTCATTTATCAATTTATATAAACTCTATCTGCGGCCGATTTTTAAATATGCCGGTCCAGTCTGGTGTCTAGTACTTGTGCGCGTTATCAACTAGCTTGAATTCGTTCATATGGTAACCAGGCTTCCCTTCCGGCAGCGCAGGCCGCTGTATCAGGAACGCGTTTCGATCGTTACCCTAACTACATTCGTCCAAAGGAAAATTCGAGGAGACCTAATAGTTGCCTATGGTGTTCTTAATGGCCTTTAAAATCTGATGTCTTCGCTATTTGAAAGAATTAGCGATGCTCGCTTGCGTGACCACGGTTTTAAACTTAAGAATGGGAGTTTCAAGGCTAGTGTTCGGAAGAACTTTCTCCCAAATCGTATGTTTTCTGTGTCTAATAGTTTAGTATCTACTATCGTGACTGTCCCTGCTGCAAAATGTTTGTGAGAGAACTGAAATAACTGGTTAGGTTCTCATTCCAAACAAAAAATGTATCTGTCATACTTATTTGTAGATCCCTGTGCATGTGTTGCTTATTTTACCTATTAGGCTAATTTATGTATTGGTGATTAATTTTTGTATGTTGTACACTCCACCATAAGTTGTTTTAATAAGCTCGATAGGTGTTTCACGAAGCCTTCTAGGATATTAGTGTTTTTATCCAAAATGCACGGTTCTAGTAGGCTTTACAGACTTACCTAAATGGTTTCTTTGTTTTTGAGACTCTCGAAAAATTTATTGAATTGAGCGCCGACTACGACATTGAATTTGCGAGTTTCCGTGTTCCGACTGTTATATAGGACACATGAGCAAACGTATCGACAATAGAATATACAAGTATACTCTCCCAAATACGAGTAGTAAATCTGACTTTTATCTGCAATCGTCATGCGTGATGTTCATACAGAACACAAAATAGGTTTTCACAACCCAAAAACTATAGTCCTAGTCTACAGTCTCAATACCAGAATTATCCGAGAAGTCATTAAGTTTGAAAAACATCCCAACTGTTTAAGCAAATGAGACAATGGTCTCCGACTTCGGCCGGTTTACTCTATCTTTATTGAAAATACAAAAGGTAACCAATTTGGAAAGTATTGCTATCCCACTAGCTGATTTAACTTTTAATCCCCTTAAAACCGTTATCACGATACATGACAATAAGATTTACCAACACAACTAATGACTCCGATAACGCCCCAGGTAGATAACCAAAAACAAAACAGTATCAAGCGGCAGTCATCTCCCTCTTAAGACTAAAACTGAACAGACTTGTGACCTTAGAGACACATTCTATTGTGATCTGATGAATAAGCAGATTGAGACTCAGGAGTTAAACTACAACAACCCAACCTACCCTTATCTATCAGTCTAAAGAATGGGTTGATTGAGACTTTTGGATTTCATTTCTTTGTTATTACCCTAACCTCTTGAAAATGACTCAAAACAAAAATGGAAATGTCGAGTTTCAGCCAACTCTAGAAGCGGTGCAACCCGAGAACCATATACTTATTATACCGAATATTCCACGCAACTGGTTTGTCATACTTTCGGTTCATGAACATTTTGCTGTCTAGATAACCGCCTCTGATCTTTTAAGTGAAAATGTTTTCATTTCGCTGCCATTCGAGTTACACCCTTTATATTTTGCATTTTTATATTATGTGCGTCGTTTTGGGGATACCTTTATTAGACTTTCTCATTCCTAAGTTTAATTATTTTTCAGATATTTTGAGGCTTTCAACTAGCACTGCCTCATTCAAAATTTAATATTTCCAATAATATTAAATATAAGGAAATTATTTTTACAGGGCCGATACTTAAGCGTTTGAGCTACGGCATTATCTAGTAGGCTTTACAGAACACGGGATGCTCAAAATGTAATGCCGGCTGTACCTAGTCAAGTTTCATTAATGTTGTTTTGTATCTCCTACATACTTCGGGTAGTTTCTTGTTCGGATGGCCTGATCCTGTATGGCCAGCAAAAATCCCTCTGTCTTTGGAAACATCTGTCCGGATACCAGCGAGTAGTTCGTGGTCAGTTTGTCGACATGTGCCTGGGAGATCTCATTTAGATGTCGCCGCTTCTGTATCCAAGATTGCAGCTTGTCCTGATCAGTCCGATGGTGACTTTGTATTTCACTTTCTTTTATTTGTAGCGGTGTTGAATCATCTGACTCGCATATAGCATGGTGTAGTTCAGAACCAAGCGCCTGCTGATGAAAATATGTACGTTCAATATCTGCTGGTCTAACTGCTTACCAATATCCAACACGCCTCTTCCACCTTGGTGTCTAGGTAGGGTTACTCGCTCGATCGCACTACGGGGGTGATATTTTTGGATTTTGTTAGGAGTGTTCGCACCTTCCGTTGTAGATTTTCGATGTCAATTTTGATCCAGGTTACAATAACAAATGAATAGCTAAGTGCAGAAAATGCATATGTATTAAGAGCTTTAGTCAGGTTCTTTCTGTTGAGAAGTGCCCGCGCCACCTGCCTTACTCGTTTCGTAAACTCATTTGTCAGATCCTTCTTGCTGTATTCCCAGGTATTTATAACACTCTTCTACATCAATCGAGACAATTTGCCAACCATTTTGCGTACACTTGGTTGTATCCTCCCACTAACTAAACATAGCATGGGACACTTATCAAGCTCATACTGCATGTCAATATCGCTAGAAAGCCCTTCCACGATTTAAGAAGTTGTTCCAAGTGACTCCTTGTGTAGGCCATCAGCTTAAGATCATCCATATACAGCAGATGATTTAGCGTCATTTGCTCCCTGCCATTGCTTTTTATACCGAATCCATAGCTGGTAGAGTTCAGGCGGTTTGATAGTGGATACAACGCGAGTCAGAACCACAATTGGCTTAGCGAGTCCCCTTTATATATAACTCTTCTAATTGGCATCGTGCTGGTTACGTTGTTATCACCCCTTTATACCCGTAACTGAATTTTTGTTCTCTAGGTAGACATTGTGTGTTCAAGGAACCTCAAGATATAAGTATCGGTCTTATAGCTGTTTAGCACACTTATAAGCCTTTCGTGTGGAACTGAATCAAATGCCTTTTTGTAATCCACGTAGGCAACAGAGAGATTTGTTCGTCCATTGTAAGCTTCATTGCACACAACCGAATCAGTTATGAGCTGTTCTTTGCATCGCATAGATCCTTTGACACACCCTTTTTTCTGGATCGCAATTATGTTGTTTCGTTCGCAGTACGCATATATGCGTTTCTCGGAGCAGATGACTTATATAAGGTCGGAAGACAAGTTACTGGTCGGTATCTGCCGGAATCTGCAGAACACTGCTGATCCTTTGGCAGAAGGTACGTATCTTCTTGTATGAAAAACAATGGCGTCTTCTTTGGGTCAAGTATAGCATATTTTATTAACACCGCCAATAGATATTATGTACATCCAAATTTCTTCAGACCAAAGTTTTGGACGCCATCAAGCCTGAGTGCCTTCCAAATATGGCGCCACTATTGCAGACATCTGGTGTCGCTGGCTGACTTTTCCAGGCCTCTTCAATTTGTTCCTTATTTGGAAAAGTAAGGATGGTTGCATTCGTGGCTGAATTAAGCTGACTAGAAAGTCCTCTTCGAACGTTCAAACATTATATTGTGGCACTTCCTATTGTTTCTCGTTTTATACCTCGTCAAGCGTTCTGCATATAGAAAATCGTCTTGTTTAGGTGTTAAAACATTATTGTACAGTGTTGTTAACTGGATCTTGTGCTGAGTGGTGGCGAACTCGGCCTATTATTATCTCTACTCGTTTCTGCAATTTCTCCCCCAATGTATTTCGTCAGTTGTCCTTTTTTTTTCGAAGTGTTTCCACTCTACTTATCAACCTTTTTTCCCACGGAGGCACCCTTTAGCATGAGTTTCTGTGATTGGACCTTCGATCCGAAATCCTAATGCCTAGAGTTTTAATTGCTGCAGTTGCCGCACACTAAATCAGCGTATGCATGTCCTTAAATGTGTTGATCTCCAGAAGGTGCGTTGGTAGAATTATTCTTTTCGAACGTTCTAATATAATTGCCAGCTTCCTAGATGATCGTATCCTAGGTAATGGTGGTCTACTAAGAGGATTTGTTCCTTCATACTCCGCTACTGCAAGTCTGAGTTCTGTTGACAATTTGTCGATGAGTTCTCCAATTTCTTGCGTACCCTCGATGTGTTCTTCTTGTCAGTATGTACAGATTATAGATTACTACCATCAAATAGCATCTAGTTATTTTTCGTAACCGCGATGTTAGTAATCTCACATTCAACTTCCAGTTTTATGGTATTCAGCCTCGTTTGTGGAATACTGTTATTCCTAAGTATGACACGGCACTGATCCGCTACTCTCTGTTGAATCACCTGTATGTGTGGGTACATTCCGAGAAATTCCATGTGTAGTTGTTGCCTATATCCGGTCGTCTGTTGTCCCAGTTGTGTTACTCTGTAGTAAATGCGCATTATTGTTTTATTTCTTTTATTCATACCCATAGCCTATTTTATGCTTCGTCTTGGTAATCCCCCTATATCCGGTCGTCTGTTGTCCCAGTTGTGTTACTCTGTAGTAAATGCGCATTATTGTTTTATTTCTTTTATTCATATCCATAGCATATTTTATGCTTCGTCTTGGTAATCCCACATCGGTGAGCGCTGGCTAATTTTCCTGCGGATCAGCTTCAGTGGGTGGAGCTCTTGGTCTTACTAGGCTCCCCTGCTGTTGATTTTGGGTTGTAATTTCCTGCATGACAGGGGCCCGCCTCATCAGTACCCTACCATCTAAGTCCCGTGTCCTGTCATGTCCAGCGCCGGCTCAAGACAGGCCCTGGCGAACCCCTGGCAGCGATATTTTTCCAAATATTTGGTTTTGTTCCATTTCGATAAGTGCGACACTAATTAACCCTGGTGGCTCAGGTAGGGATGGAGAAAGGAGTGAGGTACCATGGTTATGGAAAAAGAGGATAAACAGGACAACGAACAGCTGGTGTCGCTGGCTGTACCGTCTACGTCGTTACGAGTAGCGGTGAGCATACTGCTGGAAGCAGTACACACACGGCCAGACAGACCTGTGACTCTAGCCAGGGGCCCTTAGAGGGTGCTACCGTCCGCGCCAGATGGACCCAAGTTTTTTAACGTGGTTGTTACTTCACCCCTTCTCCTCTCCCACCCGGGCTTGGGACCTGTAATGGCGGAGAAAAAATTATTATTAATATTAATACTATTAAACAAATGTCAGGTAACAGGCCTGATATAAAGCCTATCATACTTGAAAGTTTTTATCATATATACAGTTTCGAAGATTTTCCACATGCTAGGCAAAAATAAATTCACGAATTGTACTATTCTACTTTTTACCAACAATGTAGATATAGTTAAGGTTAAATAAGGCACAAAGCCAACAATTTTGGAAATTGGGACGTTTTATCTCGCCTGGACAAGGACGGACAATGTGTTATGGAATTTGACATCTGGGTAATAACCACTTTACGTATTTTAATCTATGAAGTTCACCTGTAAATGTCAACCAGACAGCTGGATAACGCTACCTGCCTGTCTCTGCCTCACGAATATAATTACTTCGCTGCATCGTCACTCCCTTCCTATCACGCAAGTTATACTCAGATACTATAGGCGATACAATGGAAGTCTTGATCAACGGCATACCTCTTTAATTGTTTACCTGTGGTGTTATATTAAGAAAGTTACACTTAATAAGTGACACCCTCCCACCCAGAAGCTTTAAGCAGCTTGTGCGGAGGAGGCTACATTAAGAAAACAATAGAACTCAACACACAGTGAGAGAAACTACCACCACCAAAAATCAAAATCAGTCAGTATGTGCTTGTAGCCATACATGTGTTCCATTGAGGAGTATTGAAATAAACAATTGGAAGATATGCTATAAAAAGTGTATTTATTTAGAGACCAAATTGGAATAAAACGTACACAGCTCACGGGCGTTAAAAATAACATGATTTACCCTAAAATGTTTTGAATAAGTTCACGTGTCCATTTGAGAGTAAAATTAAGCTCTTGACATCAATCGTTTCGTCAATAATACAGAATGTGTTTCCTGCAAATAGACTTTTAAAAATAAAACTAACGTGTAATTTACTACTTTAAAACTATTTGTTTCAATAAAAAATCAATCTGTTAGACCGATCAATGTCAACTAAAAATAACTCAGACAAAATGTTTTCCAATCCGCCCAAGCATGTTTTGATCAGCTGATGCCATTAATAATACGAGGGGATGTTATTGAGCTCTTTTTATCTTTATAGTTTATGTTGTTATCTTACAAATAAAAACGCTTGATTAAGACGTCTCTTTTGTGGTCTCAGTAGCTCAGATATGAGAACATTGGCTTGCTGTGCAGAGTGCCTGCATTTGCTTTGCTTCCGAGTCAGTTTCATTGTGACGGAGCAAGCTGAATTCATGTACCTCTTTCTTTGGAGAGTCTGTGAAGCCGTCGGTCCAATGCGATATTTCTCACATAAAAAATCGCTACCTTCATTACAAAAGGCGAAAATGCGGCAAGATCTCCAGGTTGGTAAGCAAAAAATGGCGTTTCTAATAAGCGATAGTTACGTAAATAAACCATACAGTAAAAGAAAAACCAAAGATACAAACAGATGTCTTGTTTGCTAAGACCGGTGTATCAAATGTTTGTTTTCCCAAACCTGGTTGGCTCTAAGTAAGTTAATTATAGACGTGTAGTCACTTTTTCTCGCTTTAGAATTGTGGCGCAATGGAAGTAATCCCCTCGTCTATAATCAGTAGGCATGGGACGGTTTCATTAAGTAAGGGCAACAACTATTAATGAATCTTAGTAACCTATTAGCAGATATGTATTTTTTTATTGAAAGCTGGCATCAAATTTAGTAACCAGTATGCCCTTATATAGTCGAAACAATGTACCATATTTCATCAAAAAAGCTTTTCGACAAAACTCCCAAAAAAAAGTTTTTTCATAAAAGTTTACAAACAATTTTTTCACGAAGATCCGACAACATATTTTAAATAACTCATTAAATACTTATTATTATGCCCCGCACTTTTTAAACACAAAATACAGGCTGTTCTATTTGAGGCAATTGAGTTATAAGTGTATAAATGTATAAGGCATCTTGATTTTTTCATGAAATAAATAACCGAAAACCTCTCTAAATCCGTCGTTTGCATGGGACTCCGATTTCTATTGGTAAAAACGCCGTGTCACAATTTTCGATATGTGCCAAAAAGGTTACAAAACAATTGAAATAACCAAGGGCGTACCCAGGATCAAAACTAGGGGGGGGGGGCAAGCCATGGTCGTTCAGGTTGTAACATCTTATCGCGGAAAAGGTGAATGAAACCAAAATTTTAAGAAAATTATGTATAATTATAGCAGTGTTTTATCAACTAAGTTATTACAATTATTTGCTTGAAAAAAAATTATTCTAGTTACATTTCTTATAGTAGTATAATTTTTCTTGGATTTGTACAAAACTTGTTCAAAACTCTCGTTTCAATCCTGTCCTGATTTTCCTTGAAGAATTTCCTATGGACGCTCATCAAACACAACCCAGGCAGTCTGTCTTCTCCCATTGTACTTCTCAGCCAGGTCTTTACCCTTCGAAGGGTACTGAAAGATCGTTAAACAGTAGCCGTAGTTGATGGGAAAGCACTTAAAATGAGGACTGCATGCCTTGTTGCAGGGAAAAAATATTAGCCTCCTCCAAAAGTGCAGCCACTTCAATATCATTTAATTTGTCTCCTGCTAAATCCTTCTTTTTCCACAGATTATACCACAAATATAATTCTGCAGAGATATCACCCAACTCATAAAACTCCATGAAAGATTTTGCATTTTTCTCCAAATCTTTTGAAGTCATTTTTAGCATGCATGAAGGATGAAGATGGGATGAGGCAAAAGCAGGTGTATTTTCGTGTGATAATCTAACATTCAATGATAAAGTTAAAGAGTCAAGATAAGGGATTATCAACGACCGTCTCCAATATTCAGTCGCAGTTTCAGATGGCGGATTACTTCTGTGTATTTGCTTTTGAACAATTCGTGGGACTGTTAACTCAACGCCGACTTTCTCCTCGATATCATGTGATTTTTCAAGTAATTCATCAAAAACATGTTCAATTTATTGTCGATCCTTCTTAATGACATCAAGGATTGCACCAATATGTTTCCTCACCATAATCATATCCATATTTTTACTTTGTAGAACGTTCACAACGGGTTCCAAAATCGCAGAGTACTTTGCAATCATGACTAAACCTACGGCGAAAATTGGTTTAGTAACTGCACAGTGCAATTGATAGGCAAATTTTTTTGTAGCATAGTTTCCTTCGACCGAGAGATGTTCTAGCGCATTGACGATTTCATGGGAGCTGCCTGAAAACTTTCTAATGCTCTTGTATTTCTCAGACCATCTGGTCTCACTGAGCCTTGATAGATTAGGAGCCGAATTCCTGCGAGCTGGCGACTCACGAAAAAGGATATTGTATCCTTAACTGTTGCAATTAAGTTTCTTATTTCCGGTAGTTTGCTAGCATCATTGACCACAAGATTTAGTTTGTGGCTTGAGCAATGGAAAAATAAAGATTTATTGTACTTTTTCTTCAAAATAGCCTGTACACCATCTTCTTTTCCAGCCATCGTAGAACATCCGTCAAATCTCTAAATTGTGCTAGCGATTGTGGGGCATCTTGAGATTTCTTTTTTCTTGATTCTCATCATAAAACCGCAATCCGATAGAAATCTGTTCTTTTCCAGCGATATCTCCTGTTTCATCGGCCATTACAACGTAAGCTTTTGCTTATTTACAATCTTCAATAATTCTTTCTTTGACAACTGCACCACATAATCTTATAATCTCATTTTGAATTTTTGGTGAAGTGTACACTGAATTTTTATGACATGTATCCAAATGATTCTTTAGCTTCACATCACCACAGTCAATTCTCAAATTTAAAAGGTCAAAGAAACCCCCCCCCCCCCATTTCCTCCCTTTCCTCTAAGTGGCAAATCATGAGTTCCACAAAATATGATACAAGAAATAATTGATGACAATATTTGTTTGTTTTCTTCAATCATCTTCTGGTGGCCACTTTGCAACTGTACATCAACTGGAACATTTTCAAGGAACGCTTTTGCAGCAGCTGTTGAAGTTTTGTGGTAGTAACTGCTGACGTGTTTTCTACAATCTTCATGTATATCTTTAAACTTCACGTATGACCTTACCATGAATGACCCCAAAACTCCTTTAACTGTAGCAATACTAGGAGGAAAAAGAACACAGTGCATACATAGAGCACCTTTCAAACGACTTGAGTACACCAACCAATGAGTATATTGATCTAACCAGCGGCGGTTAATTTTTTTTCGAATGGCTGGCATCAGAACCAAAATCGCAATTTGATGGTGGAACCCAGGGATTTGTAAGCAAATCCTTCCTTTTTTCTGATGGCAACTTAAGGGCATGACCAACATAACGACCAATGTCATTTTCATGGAGTCATCGTATTCTTCAATCGTTTTAGATGTCCCAGGAACAGCTGCGTGTAGAGGTGAAAAATTACTAGACCCTTGTTCCATAATAGACACAGAATCCGATGGTTCGGTCAGTTTAGTTCCATCTTCATCACCATCACTGCTTCCACTTCCACTACTGTCATCTTGATCCTTTTTCCGTTTGAGAGGTTTTCTGTCTGAAAATAATAGAAATTGACATAATTCAAATTTCAATAAAACAGGCTTATCCGTTAGCTGAAGACAATACGAAATTCACTGCTTTAACCTATATCAATAAATCCAGCAATAGATTGAAATCATTTTTATCAAATTTTAATTTAAATATTGCGTTCAGAACAAACAATAATCTCAGTAAATACATTAAGAACACTAAAGCAAGGAGTTTGAAAGGAAATAAATTAGGTGTCTATCAACTAAATTGCGGCAGTTGCGATAAATGTTATATCGGAAAAACTTTTTAAACTCGTATTTCAGAGCACAAAAGAAGTTTCGATTTGGATAATGGTATTTCACATTACGCAACTCATTTAAGAAATGAAAATCATAATTTTGGTAAAGGGTAAATCTCATTTTGAAGTAATTTTCATGATATTATATGATAAATTTAATTTAAAATTTCATTTTCTACATAAATTGAGGAATTACTTAACTTATCTTTTTGAAACCAGTTTCTTATATCCATTTAGGCAGCCTCAGTGTTCTCCAAACGTAAATAACAAGGTAAACTAATAAACTATAATAATTGGTTGTTTAAAAAAATACTTAGTAGTAAACACCAACAGTTCAACTAACATACAAATACTGATCAAGTAGCGGCGGGCGGATCAGTTTATATAGTGATGCGGACATGCGGATCTATCTAGATCGAAGGGGAAGGCGGAGACCTTTCTAGAAGATTTCCTTTTCTCTCATTGGCTGCCGCCTGTAGACTCTAGCGATCTCTCAGTTTTTCTCGAATCCCACTAACTGGCTGACAGATTTCGCTACTAGTCGCTAGATGGCTCTAGATCAGTGTAAAGCTTTACCAGATGTACGAGAATTATCCTATTTGTTTGTGGTATTATTTTTTTATAAGGATTTATTTTTTTGCTTCTTCCAGGGGGGGGGGGCAGCTATATATATATATATATATATATATATATATATATATATATATATATATATATATATATATATATATATATATATATATATATATATAAACATATAAAAATGTTCTCAATGAAAATTCACTAAAATCCCGAAACAGGACAACTTAAGATTGAGAAACGACATCCTGCAATGTTAGAACTTCACCCCTACATTCAACCCCATTCGAGTGACGGTTGCAAATAGAAAGTAGGGGCTTGGAAGATCCCTTTATTATCTATTCAAAAGGCTATGGCTTTAATATTTATTGCCAAAATTAAACAGTAAAAAAAAGAAATTCATCTGAATGACGAACTTCGCTACAACATACTAAAAAATTCCGTTTCATTCTTGATAATGAGAAGAATTTAAAAAACACATAAATCTTGAGGTAGGAGATGTTAAAAATGCATGCCTTAAACGTCTTGGCAGCATCCTAATCGTAAATAAAAATGTCTTCCAACGTTAATCAACATCTGAGGCGTGACTGACCTAATCGCAATCGTTATCTTCTTCTTGTCAGTTAAATCGCGGGGGTTAGTTTTGTGTACCATGCTTTTCACAATGTCTAATGGCGTAAGATCAGGTGTACGTGATGGCCATTCTGACGATCCTCGCCTCCCCACCCACCGATTTTGAAATATTAAGTCGAGATACGTCAGACATTTGGTGCTCCATTGTGCTGAAACCACATAAAATTCGCTCGAACTTGTGGGTTTCCTCGATCAGGATATAACCTTGCCAAAGTTGCCACGACATTATTTTGAAGCAGTGCTAAATAATTATCTCCATTCAAATTGTCACCAATGAAAAAGGGACCAATGACATGGTTTGTAAACTATTCCTGTCCAAACATTGTCAGATCATTTCAATGAAAACGCACTACTATGACGCACTTGCTGCGTCCATACTTTTTGGTATATGCCCTAGATATACAAGGTCGCAAAATTTATTTTCAATTTTACTAATTCTCCTTTGGGATATAGGCGGCAAATCAGGAAACTTTTCTTGAAATAGGCGAGCAACTTCAATCTGTGATCGTGTTTTATCTCCGTAACCAATCATCTGTAGAATTGTTATTTTGTGCATTTCAGTTAAATACGCCATGTTTCTGAATTACAGTTAACAACCGACAACTACTGTCATGCGGCAAGTTGCTAAGGCGCTTTAAACATAACCAACATTGCTAATTATGAAGAATGTTGATAACTTTTTGTGTCTTTAATTGATACCACCCAAAAAAGACATTGAAACTGTTTTTGTTTGCTTTTTCATTATCAAGAATGGAACGCAATTAGTTATTAATTTTTGTGTGTGTTATAACGATGTTTGTCAATTTGATGAATTTCTTTTTTTTTACTGTTACTTTTGTCAATAAATTTTAGAATCATAAGATTTTAAATATAGAATAAAAAGATGTTTCAAATGAGGTATCACAAGCCACTACATACTATTTAAAAATTTGGTAGTTGCAACTGTCACTCGAAGGGGTTTGAATGAAAGGGTGAAGTTTTCACGTTGCAGGAAGTTCTTTTTTAAACTAGAATTGACGTGTTTCGGAATTTTTTATAACTATGCACAATAACTGATATACTGAATTTATTTTATTTGGCTGTTCCATATTGTATATTTGTAATATGTAAACAGTAGTTTTTCAGAAATAAAAACTCTGGGCGCAGCAAGTGCGTTATGGAAGTGAATTTTCATAAAAATGTTTTTGATTACAAATATATCGCTCTAATGCGAGCAGGCATCAATTTGGTTACCGGCATAACTTATTTAGTAGGAACAATGTACCATATTTTATCAAAATAATTATTTGAAAATGTACACAAATTTTCGGAAAATAAACTTTAAATGTTTCTGAGAAAACTGGTCTCCTAGCCAATGAACCTTAGGTTAATAGCAAATTGAGTTACTGAAATTTGAAACATTTAATGAAAATTCGCAACCAAAACGCCCTTGCTGCGTTCATACAAAAAATTTCCGAAAATAAAGTTAAATGTTGGTTTCGTAACCAACAAAACTTACGTTAATAGCAAATTGAGTTATTTTAATTTGGAGGGTTTAATGAAAATTTGCTACCAAAACGCACTTATTGCGTCCAGATTTTTTCTTACAAATATGCATCATATTTCGATAAACAATGCTAAAATGCAGTAACGAATTTGTTCTACGAAAATTAGCTAAAAATTATAGATCGTTAAACCATAAACTTCACTAAATCTACAGGGAAAGCATCAACTTAACTAAACCGACAGCCAAAGCATCAGAGAAAGGGTCTATTTGAAATGAATTTTCTGTAAATATTTTAGTAAAATGAAGGGCAATGACGGTTGAATCTGAAACTTAAGGGTTCGCAGAACACTATTCTTGCAACATTTGTTTTTCGCAATCCGTATTTGTTTCACGTTCTTTGCCTAAACATTGCCAATTTTGACATTTTAAATTGCAAGTTTGACGTTTTGAGGATAACTCCAAAATTTGTTGCTTTATCTGCCCGTGACTTTTTTGTCCTTAAACTTAGAGACCTAAATTTTGGTACATGGTTCACTCTTTATAATACAAATACGCGCACCTGGTTGCCCTCACTTTGTTATTTCCGGAAATATGAATTCTTTTAGAAAGAAAACACAAAATTTTCCGGGAAAACCTGGTTCGATTTTCCTGGCTAACGAACTTATCCAATCCACTTTCAAAAGGAAGGTACTCACCAAATTTGATCAAGATCCTTCTATTATTTTTTGAGTTATCGGTATGATATATATATATATATATATATATATATATATATATATATATATATATTATATATATATATATATATATATATATATATATATATATATATATATATATATATATATATATATATAAACACGGATCTTCCAATTAGTGTTTTTAAAGAAAATTCACTAAAAAAGAAATTTTGAATCACCAACGACTTATGGGCTACCCTGTAATTGTAGAAATGTTTTTAAGATGTAACTCAAGACACCCTATAATTAATGTATACAATTTTTTTTTCGTATCTTGCATAATGACGCATATATATTGAGCTTTAAAGATTTTTTACGAAAATTCGACAAAAATGATATAGCATTAACCGATAAACTCTATAGCCAACACTACTGCCAAAGCATCAGAGAAGGGGTCTATTTGAAATTAATTTTCTGGGAACATTTTAGTAAAATGAAGGACAATGACGATTGAAACTAAGACTTCAGGATTTGTAAAACATTATTCTTGAGACATTTTCCTTCCATAGCTCATATTAGTTTCAGGTTCATTACCCAAATATTACCAATTTTGACGTATGAAATTTGGTTACCCTTACTTTGTTAATTCCGGAGATATAAATTTTTTCGATTTTTTCGAAAGAAATCACAAAATTTTCCGTAAAAACCTCAGCGGATTTTCCTGGCTAACGAACTTATCCAAGCCACTTGCGAAAGGAAGGTACTCGCCAAGTGTTATCAAAATCGGTCCATTATTTTTTAAGTTATAGGTGTGACACATAAATATATATATATATATATATATATATATATATATATATATATATATATATATATATATATATACAAAGTCTGAAACCGACCTCGGATTTGGGTTCCAGGGGTCCTAAATAGCGCTCATTTGAAGAAATTTTTTCAAAATTCAAAAGTCGGGATCTCCCCATTAGTGAATTTTTTAAAGAGAATTCACTAGAATGCTGAAATATTTGTTGCTGCAACTACCAAAGTGTCGTGTTGGGTAAATATTGAGTGCCACTCGTATAAGTTTATACTATTCACTGCCACTTATTAAATAATTAGTTCATTACACAGTCGGTTCCTCTTACTGCTGTGAATTTTCAGCATTTTAAACTCAGAGTGTCAACGATAACGTCGTGGTCCAGGTTCATTAAAAAATAGAAACTTTAATTACACTGTTTTTAAGCATTGGCACATGTGCAAAATCAAGTGCAAAATACACAGAGGGGACACCAATGTTTACATAATAGAGTTTATTAGTTCAAACAGTTATAATACCACTACATCAATACGGATGAGTGTTTAAATTACCTAACGTGTAAATGGCAAATGTAACATGATATAACACACTACTTATTGGTTTCCTTCGATAGGTACCAACAGAAAACATCATAGATAATAATATGCAGTGAGTATAATAGTGACTAAGATACACGTTATGAATCAGTATTTGTGTTTCCTACAAAATATGATACTAGTTCTTTTATCAGTGAAAACCAAACTGCGGATAAGTAGGCTGTGGAATATGTGATAGTGTTTGTGTTTAGTGCGACAACATACTGTTTTTTTCTTCCATAAAATCATGGGTATCAACGTTTTGTCTGATATGCCGGACATCGAATTCATTGATAAGAGTAACGATCCTGGAATTCTTTTCATGAGAGAGTAAGTAAACTAATGTTACAAAGAATTAATATAATTACACTCAAAATTTCTTCATTTAACTTATTGCTTTCTTTTATAATTATTATTCTGAATAGGGATAGCGCCACTTGTATTCATGGTAACTAACACCAATAATCTGTATCTACAAAATAATATCTTCTTTGATATCATTCTGGAAACGAATTTTTATTTACTTTATTTGTAATTTTGTTCATATCAAAGTTAAGCAAAGAATTCTGGACGCAGCAACTGCGTTATGGCAGCGAGTTTTCATAGAAATGATTTTAATGTTTAATATGTTTTTTAATGACATACATCAAATTTATTATTATTATTATTTGATTAGAGTTTTGATTTTGAGAACTGGCTCATTCAGTCACTGACAATCTTCAAAAAGAACAAGGATGCATCTGACCTTGCTTTTCATTATGACAAAATCTGTCTTAAGAATGTTAATCTAACAAGCTCTTTAACTTTTTTTTCTTTTATCTTCTTTTATCTCCCTATACACTTGCTGTTTACTAAAAATATATCTTAAAACTCTGGACGCAGCAAGTGCGTTATGGTAGTGAATTTTCATAAAAATGTTTTTATTGTAAATATGTGTGTTTTCTTTTTAAGAAAGCAGGCATCAATTTTGGTTACCAGTATAACCTATATAGTAAAAACAATGTGCCATGTTTCATAAAAATAACTTTATTGTGTGAAAATGTACAAAAATTTCCAAAAGTAAACTTAAAGTGTTCCCGGAAAAACTCGTTTCTTGGTCAACCTTATAGGTTAATAGCAAATTGGGCTATTCAAATATGAATCATTTGATTTAAATTTGCTACCATAACGCACTTGCTGCATCCAGAATTTCTTTTCTTACAAACATGCATTATATTTCGATGGAAAATGCAAAAATGCAATAACATAAGGCGTGTTTGGTTAAAAAAAAAAATTGTACCACCAACGACTTATGGGCCACCCTGTGATTGTAGAAATATTTTTTTAAATGGAGCTCAAGACACCCTATAATTAATATATACATTTTTTTTCATATCTTGTATAATAACGGATATATTGAGCCTTATTGATTTTTTACGAAAATTCGACAAAAATTATATACCATTAAACGATAAACTCTATAGCTGACTACTGCCAAGCATCAGAGAAAGGGTCTATTTAAAATGAATTTTCTGGAAACATTTTAGTAAAATGAGGAACAATGACGGTTGAAACTAAGACTTCAGGGTTTGTAAAACATCCTTCTTGAGACATTTGATTTCCATAGCCCGTATTAGATTCAAGTTATTTGCCTAAATTTTGCCGATTTTGACGTTTTAAATCGCAACTTTGACATTTTGAGGAAAACCCGAATTTAGTTTTCTTTAAATGCCTATAACATTTTTGTCTTTTGACCTACATTGCTAACGTAACTTACTTATAAGGATGTTAACCCGCGTACCAAATTTGGTTGCCCTTACTTTGTTAATTCCGGAAATATAAATTTTTTTCCAAAGAAAACAGAAAATTTTCCGGGAAAACCTGGGCAGATTTTCCTGGCTAACAAACTTATCCAAGCCATTTGCAAAAGGAATTGATTCACCAAATTTAATCAAAATCGGCCCATTATTTTTTGAGTTATCGGTGTGATACATATATACCTACACACACACACACACACACAATATATATATATATATATATATATATATATATATATATATATATATATATATATATATATATATATAAACATATAAAAATTGAAACTGACCCTGGATATGGGTTCTAGGGGGCCTAGTTCGCGCTCATTTGAAGAAATTTTTTCAAAATTCAAAAGTCGGGATCTCCTCATTAGTGAATTTTTTAAAGAAAATTCACTAAAAATAAAACTTACATACATATCCACTCACACACATACGCGAGCGCATATACACTCATGTATACGCACTAACGTCAATAGGCTTTATACGTCCAGCACTTAACACTAGGTGCAGGACGGAAAATGCACATTATCTCTTCATGTGCACATACACACACATACAATCAAATTTAGTAGAAAGTCTAACCTTTATAGTTATAGGCAAAATAACTTTATTGTTTGAAATAGTGCCAAAACCCCTAACAAAAAATTCATATTTTCCTGAAAAAATTGGTCGGACTTGCCCGACCAACGAACCTATCCAACTAATTCACACAAACGCTACGCCTACCAAGATATAATTATTCACAAAAAGCTTTTTGAGAGAAATAAAAAATATGCATTAAAGTTTGCAAACAATTTGTTTCACAAAAACTCGCCATTTTTTACAAGGACTGGCTTAGTGATTTTACACGAAAATTATACACAATCTTTTTACGAAAGTTTACAAACGTTTTTATCCAAAAATTTGCTAAACAATTGTTTTAAAAATTTTGCACGTGAATTCGCAAAACATTTTTTTGGAAATAATTTATTAAATTATTAATTAATAGCCTTTCACAAAAATTTGACAAACCGCAAAAACACTGAAAATAATTTCTGGGAAAAACTGACTAGATATTTTCTGTACGAAAATTTCCTGAAGAAATGCATAAAATTCAAATTATATACCTTATCCGTAATTAAAATTTAAAAATCTCTGGACGCAGCAAGTGCGTTATGGTAGTGAATTTTCATAAAACTATTTTTTAATAGCAATAATGTGTGTTTTTTTAAGAAAGCAGGCATCAAATTTGGTTACCAGTATAATTTATATAGTAAAAACAATGTGCAATGTTTCATCAAAATAACTTTATTGTTTGAAAATGTAAAAAAAATTCGAAAGTAAACTTAAAGTTTTCCCGAAAAAACTCGTTTCTTGGTCAACCTTAGAGGTTAATAGCAAATTGAGCTATTCAAATATTAAGCATTTGATCAAAATTCGCTACCATAACGCACTTATTGCGTCCAGAATTTTTGTTCTTACAAACATGCATTATATTTCGATGGAAAATGCAAAAATGCAATAACATAAGGCATGTTTGATTAAAAAAAAAGAAAATTTGTATCACCAACGACTTATGGGCCAGCCTGTGATTGTAGAAATAATTTTTTAAGATGTAGTTTAAGACACCCTATAATTAATATATACAATATTTTTTCATATCTGGTATAATAACAGATATATTGAGCTTTATTGATTTTTTTACGAAAATTCTACAAAAATTATATACTATTAACGATAAATTCTATAGCTAAGGCTACTGCCAAGCATCAGAGAAAGGGTCTATTTGAAATGAATTTTCTGGAAACATTTTATTAAAATGAAGGACAATGACGGTTGAAACTAAGACTTCAGGGTTTGTAAAACATTCTTCTTGAGACATTTTATTTCCATAGCCCGTATTAGATTCAAGGTCTTTTCCTAAATGTTGCCAGTTTTGGCGTTTAAATCGCAACTTTGACGTTTTGTGAAAAACCCCAATTTATTTTTGTTTAAATGCCTATAACTTTTTTATCTTTTGACCTACAGAGCTAAATTTTGGTAGGTAGCTTGCCTCTAATGATATAAACCCGCGTATGAAATTTGGTTGCCCTTACTTTGTTAATTTTGGAGATATAAATTTTTTTCGATTGATTTCGAAAGAAAACACAAAATTTTCCGGGAAAGCCTCGGCTGATTTTCCTGGCTAACGAACTTATCCAAGCGACTTGCGAAAGGAAGGTATGTGCCACATTTTATCAAAATCGGTCCATTATTTTTTAAGTTATAGGTGTGACACATAAATATATATATATATATATATATATATATATATATATATATATATATATATATATATATATATATATATATATATATATATAAACATCTAAAGTCTGAAACTGACCTCGGATTTGGGTTCCGGGGGTCCTAAATAGCGCTCATTTGAAGAAATTTTTTCAAAATTCGAAAGTCGAGATCTCCTCATTAGAATTTTTTTTAAGAAAATTCACTAAAAGAAAATGTTAAAAAGTTTTTTTTTAACTCTTTGAAGAAATTTGAACCAGTGGAAGTAAGGAAAAATATAAGCGGAAAATACTCATATTTTCATGTCACAAGATGTCAGAAGTAAGAAGGTTATGTAAGTATGCCACTTTGAAGTTTCTTTCAAATTTGTGCAAACAATTTGTTAACTACTTACCTGTATATGATTAAAATGTAAACATAGACGATCTTATCAAATTAATTACTTCTTACCTTTTTTAACCAAAATTAATTTATATATTTTACTATTTTTTCTTAAATACTTAATTATTTGAATTTTTACATGAATGGTATGCAATTATTAATGAAATATTTTTAAAACTAGAGTCTTTATGTATAGTGAGTCTTATACAAAAGTTAGAGCAAATGGCATGGCCTTCACTTCTGAACCATAAAATACAGGCTGTTCCATTTGGAAAAAATGAGCAACGGCATTTTAAATGTATTCAAATTCAGCGACTATTTGTGAGCGTCCTGTATATGACATCTAGATTTTTTGACGAATTATATAAACGAAAACCTTCATCAAAGTGTCGTTCTCATGTGACATCGATATCTATTGCTAAAAACGCCGTACAATTTTTTATATGTGCCCATACAGTGAAAAGTTGCAAAACAATTGAAATAACTCAAAAGTGATGAACAATATCATTTTTTGTTCTTACAAATATGCATTATAATTCGATGTAAAATGCGAAAATGCAATAATAGGAGCGGGATTTTCTATTAAAAAAAACATGTATCACCAACGACTTATGGGTCATTCCACCTCCAACACAGTAGGGCAGCCACGGTCGGACTACTGATGGCTCTGAAGAACACAGACGTGTCCCTCATCCAGGAACCGTACTCCGATAAAAGAGAGATGAAGGGACTCAGCGGAAATGCTGGAAACCTCATCTGCAGCAGATCCAGCGATAACCCGAGGGCCTGCATTTTTGTCAGGGAAGAAATATAGTTTCTGCCTTTAATGAATTTCTGTTCCAGGGACCTGGCAACGATCAAAATTCGATGTGGAGGAGCGGAGGAGCCGAGGCAAGGCACATCACTGTCGGATCGGCCTATAGTGCCAGGGGACAGCACGGACCCTCCTCCATGCAAGGAATTGGATCAGCTTGATGCGAACGCGCCCCATGAGTTGTGGGGAAGCTCGAACACAAACTCTAGGGGTTGAGTCACTTTTACAATTCTTTATGAAATTTAATTTAGATATATTGAATAGAGGTAATAAGCCGACCTTCGTCACAACACGGCGTGAGGAAGTTTTAGATCTAACAGTTTCTACCCAGTTTCTGGGTGACTTTGTTAAGAACTGGGCGGTGTCCGGAGAAGTGAGTAGCTCAGACCACACATACATCCGGTTTGAAATCGCCAAAGTCGAAAGACAAACGGTATGGTACCGGGACCCTCGCAAGGCAGACTGGGAAGCCTACAGGACAGACCTAGCAGTGGAACTGCGGGGAGTTAAGAGTACCATAGACAATTCAATAGACCTATAACAAAAGACTGAGGCACGCCAGGAAGGCGTCATGGAGGAGGCACTGCGAGGAAGTGGAGAACACATCCGAGTGTGCTCGACTACACAAGATCCTGCCTAAGGGCACTCAGACCAACATAGGCTCCCTTAGAACATCCACGGGAGGCTTTACAAGCTCGGGGGAGGAAACGATGGAGGTTTTACTCCAGACGCACTTCCCCGGCTGTAACATAATAAACCAATCACCTCCAGACTGGGAACACTCAGAAATAGAGGCGCCGTACAGGTGGGCATCTAGAGTAGACTGGACCGTCGCTAAAGAGGTGGTTACTTGGAGCAAAATCAGATGAGCCATTAACAGCTTCAAGCCATTCAAATCCCCGGGATTGGTGTGAGCCCCGAGAGCATCACAGGGGCCATGACTTCAACCCCAACAGCCGCCGTGGAGGTGTTGCTGGATCTGCCCCCTCTACACTTAGTTATCATTGAGTAGGCCAGGCTAGGACTATACAGACTAGCCAGCAATGGTAGACTGAGGATCAACCCAGGTTTCAGGGGCCACTGGAAAATTCAGGAGATCGTGAAGGAGTCCATGCTTGAAATGAGGTCAGACCTCGCGAGCGTACGAATCTGGGAAAACATTTTTACAGTGGAAATCCCCGACCGCGAAGAATGGTGGGAGGAGACTCCGGGCTTACCACGGGACGCGCTCGTTTGGTTCACGGACGGATCCCGCGGGGAGCGTGGGACGGGCGCAGGTGTTTATTCGGAAGGACCGAGGGTAAGTCATAGTATTTCCCTCGAAGCCCATGCAACGGTGTATCAGGCCGAAATGTACGCCTTCCTGCACTGTGTGCGGGAGAACAAGAGGAGGGGCTACACCAACAAGCGAATCCTCATAGCCACAAACAGCCAGGCATCCCTTAAGGCCCTAAGTAGCCTACGGGTAAAATACAGGCTGGTAAGTGAGTGCCGAGACGAGCGACCTGGCTGGCATCATCTGGGTGCTGGGTCACTCGGAAGTCAAAGGCAATGAAGACAGTCTCGCGAGCAGAGGGTCAGCAGAAGCATTTATGGGACCAGAACCGGTTCTGGGCGTGACAAAAAGCGCGGCCAAAGCGCCATTAAGTCCTGGGTCAGAAACGAACACAAGGTGTACTGGGCAGACTGTCCAGAGCTCAGACATGGGAAGTCAGTAATTGACGAACCCAGTTCAAAGAGAGCTGTGGAGCTACTAAATCTTAGCAGAGGACAGCTAAGAAACATAACAGGTCTCTTGACGGGACACATGGCCGTCAAGAAAGACCTGCAAAAAATGTGGCTGTTCGAGGGGAAGCTCGCATGCAGACTCTGCGGCGAGGGGGAGGAATCAGCCCAGCACATCTTGTGCGAGTGTAAAGCTCTAAACCGCAAAACACAACTGATCTACGGTCAGTCTAGACCGAAGACAGATCAATATGGAACTTCACCCTACCAATTGCTGTGCAGACTAGTTCAAGGCACAGTGCTTTTGGAATGGGTGGAGTAGAAAAAACTAAGGGCATGCACAATAAGCAAAAGACTGCAGTAATATCGGAGCGGCAAAGACGCGGACGAGCCCTGGGGGAGAAAAAGAATGGCATCGGCAACAAAAATTTCTATTTTTTTTCGGGTAAAGGTCGTAAAAGTATCAAATCATATAGGAAACATGATTTGGAACGAATTTTTTTTGTCTGTCTGTCAGTCGGTCTGTATGTATGTCTGTCTATAGCTACGATAGCTCTAGAACAAATTGAGATATCATCTTCAATTTTGATACACAGTTAGCACCCGACAAACTACCGGTTCGGATTGTTTTTGGGTAAAATGGCTTCAAGGAGTAGGGGCTGAATGGGGGGTTATTTGGTGAAAATTGACGTTTTTTTTATTAAAACTAGAGTACTATAATGCTTTAAGTTTCGTTTATTACAAAAATTTCAATTTCATCAAACGTGATATTCTGCGCTGAAATGTGTCGTCATATTTACATGGCTTCGGCTTTAATGCTATTTGCACATTTTCAAAGCGATTAGCTCTAAACTTCCCCAATATCAAATGCTATACACATATGTACTCGCATATATATATATATATATATATATATATATATATATATATATATATATATATATATATATATATATATATATATATATATATATATTACACACTGATACTTTTTAAATGACCCAACTTTAGTGTCTTAATTTGCTACCACTTTCGTCTTTAATCACATCAATTAATCTCTGATATGAGTACTTAACACCTATTATTAAGCGACTATATAAAGTTTATGAAGGCTACTCTCATTAGTAGGACATAGTTGTTTGTGCTTTTTTTGTAATATTTCCTTAAAGATAAAAACTAGACCTAAAAAAATGTCAGAAATATAATGTCAAATTTTTGTCCTAGACGAATTAAAATGTTTGGAGAAATATGGTTGTAGAAAAGTAATTATTTTTATACCAAAATAAATTTAAATATAAAATGCTAAAGTGGATATATTGGTGATATTTGGGATTGAAGGGGAAAGAAGTTCAGAGGAAATTTGGAAAGTGACAGAATAAAACCGTTTGACAGTTTGATTTTATTGGAAAATGTTTAAAATTATGTCATTTGCAAGCACAAGCTAAGCTTTTTTGTGAGACATGCTGTATAATTAAGATAACAATAAATAAATAACAAATAACAATATATTATGTTCCTATTTATTTGGGATTAAAACAGTGGACACACATGCTTCATGCCAATGGGGCCTGTTATGGGAACTTTGATAGACGAACAGGGTGGGCCACGGATACAAAAGAAAACACAAATGGGTAAATACATTTATAGGTTGATGATACTTTATATTTTTAACTTTAATTTCTTAATTAGTCTCTCGATTTGTACCCCCACAGACACAGATATATATATATATATATATATATATATATATATATATATATATATATATATATATATATATATATATATATATATATATATATATATATATATATATTTGTTACAAAGCACTTCCAATAGACGTAGGTGCGGTGTTGCCACATCTCCAGAACTTCTCCAACACCTGGGAATTTTTGCGCAATCTGGCAACAATGCCCCCACCCCCTTTGGGTGTCTGTGGTGACCCCCCTCAGGCGAAGTCTCAACCCTCTAGGACCAGAAATAACGAAGTTACCAACTTGTACCCCGTCGGAACGGATAACTGAGGTCTGCACATTCCGAACAACCTGTATACACACCCTGTATGGGCAGAGAAACACATCTTGTGTAACATAGGAGTGATGACCACATTTGGATCATCCTGTATATACATCCCCCTGTATACACACGGGACCTATCTGTATTCACAGAACCTTCTAGTAAAAGAAGGTCCTGGAACATTCTGGAATGGAACGCTCCAGAAACGTTGTGGAAGGTACGGCGAGTATATAAACGCGAAAGCAAGACAGTACAGTTCAGTAAGATAATGTTGAAGTGACTTGAAGAAGCATTGTAAAGTGTTAAGAGAGTAGCTACTGTAGTACCAGTGTAGAGACTTGTGTGCAGATTAGTAATTGTAAGGGCAGTAAATTAAGTGTTTTGTGAGAGAGATATTTTAGAAACTTTATTGTATCCATATTTAGAGTGTTTTGTTAAAATTTAAAGTCTCACTTATCCAGAACCCGGAGAAAACGCAACAATATATAATCTTTACTATTTGACTGTAGTAACTATTTAAAACTAAAAGGTTGTTCGACGTCCTGTATCTTATGTATCTCAGTTAAAAATTATAGTCTGTATTCGAATCCCAGTGAACATTCCAAGAGAATATGTTGTGCGTTTCCTATTTGTCCACATGCACAATATGACCCATAGTGAATGTCTTTAACTTTATGTAGGTGTTCAGGTAGCAAAGAATGATTAAATCGCAAACGGCATATTTTTGTTACTAGGTCTCTGGGAAAATTAGAGAAATTAAATTAGGAATTGAATGTGTGGGGGTGTGGAATATCGGTGACAAAAGTTTTGAATTTGTTTTTGCTAAAACGAAGTAAAAAGTCTCAAAACATATAGAAAACTTGATTCTGACACTATTTGTTTTATCTGTCGGTCAGGCGGTCGCACAGTCTGTCGGTCGGTCGGTCTGTCGGACTGCACCTCTGTCTGTTAGTAGGCGCAATAAATTTCGAACGAATTGAGATACCGTCTTCAAATTTGGTATCCAATTAGCACACGACAAGGGAACGCTTAGAATTGTTTGTGAGTAAGATCGCTTCAGGAGGTAGTGAATAAATGAGGGGTGATTTGGTGAAAATTGACATTTTTTACTCGAGTAATATAACGTTTCAGAAGTTTATGGGTATAGGAATACAAATATTTTCTTTGTGGTCAAGTCATGGACCCTAAATTCATTCCACGAGAATGTCTTTCTGCAGGAAGTAAATTATCACCGCTATGTGGAAGTTATGATTCAATTTGCAGCACTATTTTGTACGAAAATTCACTAAAAAAGTCAATATAATTACGCTCAATTTAATTTTCTTTATAATGGATATTCGGAATAGAGATATCGACACTTGCATTCCCGGCATGTAAAACAAACACGTGTTATCTACAAAATACTATGTTCTTTGATATTGTTCTGGAAACAAATTTCTGTTTAGTTTATTAGTCATTTTGTTCATATCAGAATGAAACAAAAAAACTATTTTTAGTCGTAGAAAATATACTGACATACTGACCGACAAGTTGCAAAATGCTGCATGATTAATCAATTTTTTATTGGATAAAATAGTTTGTTACATTACTTCTTGTAGTTTCTTTTGTGACAATTGTTTAGTTTGGTAATACCAGTTATCCGAAAAAGTCAATTTGATTTTAGCTCTTAATTTGTATTAATGAATGTTCTTTAAAATATCACTAATCAAGATATCTCGACTTTTAAATTTTCGTAAAAATTTCTTCAAATGAGCGCTAACTAGGCCCCCTAGAACACATATTATGTATACATATATGCATATACATAATACCAGCAAATTCTTAAGAACGTTTTTTCTCGAAAACGGTTGGTTGTGTCGTGATGCAATAAGGGGCTCTTTTTAAAGGTTTTATGGTGCTCTTTAATCGTGTATTATTAGATATGTGACGAAAATTCAAGCAAAAAAATTATGAGTCTAGATAAGTTGGTTAAGCGCAGTACCAAGATAAATACAAAATTGTATTGTATACAGGTCACCAAATTTAAAAATAATCGATTGACGACAAAAAGTTATCAACAAAATATTGGAAAAATATTTTTTTTAAACCCTGTAGCTCCGTTATTCTTGAGTTTTCAAAAGAATGCTATAGGAGATTGTGGCACCAATTTTGTGAGTAGCATAACCCCTATATATATATATATATATATATATATATATATATATATATATATATATATATATATATATATATATATATATATATATATATATATATATATATATAATTTATTTATTTATTTATTTATTTGATACAAATACTCAACGCTAATGATGCCAAATTAAGAGTATGAATACAATATAAAAGACATAGCATACACTAAAAAAATTAACATCGTAGAACTACTACTTATTACCAAGCAGCGATGCAACGAGACTCAACAAGAGAAGTACGACAGCGACGCCATCTCGGTGCGAAGCCAGGTAATATGTTGTCACAGCAGCTCTAGTTAACACAAAATGTTATAGGTGGAGACGTGTACAACGTTTGATATTTTACAACTGACTTTTAATTAACCTAACATATTTAAAACATGGATATAAATATTGAAAATAAATATTGGACGATGGTTATAAATGGAAATTGTGAGGTAATGACTTAAAACAATACAATTTTGCATAGAATAGAAAATCTTTATATCAGTAAATCATATTCTAAGAGCAGTGTTAACACTTGGTTTTCAATGTTTCTTAATTGAGACAAGACAGGAGCCCTTAGTCTTTATTATTATTGTATAACCGGGGGAAATAACCATATTGGCATTTTTATAGTTTGTCTCCGTGCGAAAGACAATATTTGGTAGGTTCGTTGTGCTAAATTTGATATCACGTGCGTCAATGTTCTTGGCAAGTAACAAGACCTGGTAGTCCAGTGTAGTCTTGGACAAAAGCTAGGTTCATAAACACGCGAATTGCGAAATCGCTGCAAATCGTATTTCTATTGGTTTATTTAAAAGAATATCGTAAAACTGATGTTTTTTTTTTAGATTGTATAAATGTGTTTGACTAATTTTCGTGTGCATACAGTTCGAAGTGATTTTTAATCAAACTTATGGCTCTTAACACACTATCTAAATGTCTTCTATACTTTTAAGTTTGTGTAGACCCGATGTTAATTATATTTACTTTTTTTATTATACTTACTAATCTTGTGCTTATATATGTAATATAAACATAAGAAAAGAAGTGAAACAGCAAGTGAATTTATTTACTTTAGTGTTGTATTCGATATTATCTGAAAAAGGCATTAGAGGCGACGTTGTGGGATGTAATTTCTGTAAATTTACAGTTTATTGCATTTAGGGTTTTTAGAAAAAAAATCAAAAACATGCTTGGAACCCTCCTTGGATGCACAAGCCATAAGGCAAATTTGTTGCAAACAACCCCCAAGAAAGTTAAGGGACCAAGAATGAATAGGGGTGCTGGACGGGGAGGAAATATGAACGGAAAATGCTAAAAAAAATATTTAGTCGGATTTTGAAAAGATGCGTTTTTCTCATTTTGCAGCAATATCTCCTTTAAGCCCTGTCTACCCCGCACCGCATCCATATTCGTCCAAGTACAGTAACTATCTTGGGGGTTGCTCCCAAGAAATTGTTCTTGTGCTTTATGCTTTGCAGGTAGTTGTATGCATGCACAAGAGAAGAAGAACCCCCTGCGTTTTTAGGTGAGGGGGCAAAAACCCTCTTCGACCTGGGGGTTCTTCTTCCCCTTCTGCATGCATACAATCACCCTCAATGCATGAACTATGGGATTTTTTTTATATTTAGCTTTGTAGTGTATTTTTTGTTGAGTATATTTCCTGTTTATCAATTTCTTTGTTTGAGTTTTGTATCCAAATTACTGTATAAATATTTATGATAGAGATCATATTTTTGCTTGCCCTTCTTTACCTTATTTTTTGCCGTTCCTAATTAAATAAAGTAATGTTTTATAACTTTTAATATAAGACTAAATCACTATAATATATTGCTCTTATGAAAATTTACGACCTTAACGCACTTGCTGCGTCCCGAACATTTTTTAAATTTAGTATGCACGCTGCTTTTATATAGGTTTTACTATGTATCAAAACTGAAGATTCTAGTTTAATGGGAAATTGGGTTATCACCATTTGAAATATTTTTATGAAAATTCGATACCATAACGCACTTAAACTCTTTTCAACACTTATTTACTATTGCTCTATCCATACTTTTTGAAAATGGAATAAATATAAATACAAAAATATGAAATTAAAATCTCTATGAGCTGAATGACGTATACTACAGGGTCAGCCAGCTATGAACAGCTGCAACAGAATAAAACAGATTCGGTATTCGTATTCCTAATCTGCAATAACAAATATTAATCTAAACTTGATTAACCTCTACGTACCCCGTACCCGCAATATTGTATAACGGTAATCGAGCTTTTTCTTATATTCCTAAAATGTGATGAATTCTGTTCCGTTATATCCTGCTTATCTGTTTTTAATTGTGTCAATTAGATTACAGAGGGGTTAATTGAAACGAGAAGTTGAATTTAAAACAAATGTATTCTGCTGGTGCGGTTATAAAATAATTTTTTATTAATACAAGTGAAATAATGATTACCACAGAATCTTTTTGGTTTTGTTATTGGTCACCATTATATTTTATTAATTACAAAAAACTTAACAGGAACTTATCCTATATATTTGTAAAAATACCTTGGTGTTCCCTGGACAATAATAATAAAACAAAATTATATTTAGCACGTGTACGTTATTATTATTACTTATTTCTATACGGCATCTACGATTCCATCCAATATCACGCTAAATATAAATATTATATACCCTTCTTAATGTGAAAACGTAATCGGATCATTAATCCGAATATTATTTTATATGAATCCGTATCATCCGAATATCAAAATAATCCGAATATTTACAACGCTAGTATAAGCAATTGGCATGAGCGGAGTCGATTTCAAGGTTATGCGATGCGCAGAGCGTGAGTGTACACGCTTCTCTGTGACAAATAACTACGTCTGGTCAGATTAAACTAGGAGAGAGAGAGAGAGAGAAAGATGGCTTTTAATTTTAAATACCGTGAACGTGAAGAATGGGGAGCTTAATATTTATACATAATAAAACGTCGTTCTAGATTGCTTTTAAACAAATTGAATCACTGTCATTAAAGTTTTTATTTATTAGTATATGCATGCTAATATCTAGCGCTTTTGGACGCAAACTTTGTCCCAGTATTAGGAAAGAAATGGTCCAAGGCTGACAATTTACGAAATTGTTGGTTACACAGCTCTATCTATAAAATGGTGTGTAAACTAGAGTTGTCGTGACAACATACTACCTAGTCCTGCACCGAGATGGCGTCCCTGTCTTATCTCTCACAATGTATGACCTTTTGCAATAACTTTTATTATTTAGATTTTTATCTACGATTTATTTAAATATCATAGCAGTACAGATAACGTCTTATGTATTTGTCCAACATTGTAGATATTGCTTTACAGAATCTGAAGTGATGTCGAGGATTATTTTATAATTAATTTCGAATAACTTTATTTTCCTTTGATAAAACGCCTTGAAAATTGGTACACGACCACGTATGTCTATGTTCTTTTAAGTTGTAAATTTTTGTTTCAATCACTTAGAAGATTTGAGAGATATTGCGTTTTAAAAAATATTTTTTAATTTTTTATTGAGAAAAATTGGCTATTAAGATTTGATGAACGAACTCATCCAAGCCATTAGGAACATAAGGGTAATTCCCAAATTTAGTACAAATCAGTCAAGTATTTTTTGAGTTATCGGTTGGATATATATATATATATATATATATATATATATATATATATATATATATATATATATATATATATATATATATATTAACTGACCATAGAAATGGATTTCAGAGGCCCTAATTCGCGCTCATTTGGAGAAATTTTCCGAAAGTCTCACCATCGATACCTCTCTACTAGTGAATTTGCTTAATGAAAATTCACTAAAAATGACAGATAACGTCTTTAAAATGCATATATGATGTCAATATCTAACATCTGATCTCCTTATTAATGATTTTTTTAAAGGAAAATTCGCTAATTAGCGTCATTCTTATGCTTAATTTATAAGTAGGTATCATGCGTCTCGAAATTTTAAGAATGTTAAATTAAGTTTATTCTATATTACAAATCATCTGTATGATTTATAAATATGGTCCAGAAAGCCACCCTCCCCTATTCCACCATCACCACCGCCACCATTTATAAATCGCACCAACATAACAAAAGGATTTATTTTATACATACCGATTGACTAATATCTTAGTAGGCTTTATCCACAGCATAATCTTATTATGCCGTGCTTTATCTTTTCACCCCAGAAATCGCATACCTACTTTTATATTTAGGTACATTAAAAATTATTATACAGTATTCCATTAAAAAAAATACATTGATGACACTAGCACCTAAAAAATAATGACGTCGCTAATCGACTAAGTGAAGATCGGAACATGTGGTGAGCACTGATATGTACACTTGGAGAACCCAAATCACCACAAAAATGAACGCAGAATGTTTCTCTTCTGATTATGCTAACTTTGTTTGTGAAACGATCGTCAGGTCTTTAAAGAAATGTGTTGTGGTAATTTGGGTTCTCCGAGTGTACTTGCCATTAATGGAAACATTTGCCGAAGCCTATGGTTTGAAATAATTGCAGCCATAAAAACTGAATCTTATTATTACATCGCTTTCGTTTTAACGAATATTGCACCTTAAGTTAATAACATTTGCAATATCAGTTTAATCATGAGTGGCCTATTTGTAAATTCCAGGGACGGCAAGTTTATTATGCAACAGTTGGCTAATTTTTATACTGTAGTTGCATTATTAAAAGTTCATTAATTCCACAAAGCAAACGTAACATGTATGTAATTACGTAAAAATTTTAAAAATTGGTGCATTGTGCAGTTTTAAATTATATAAAATTTAAACTCTGTTTATTTTTTCTTAACTTGATGTATGTATTCTTTTAAGGTGCTTGAACATTAAAAGTTAGTGACATCGGTACATACATACAGGTGGCCCATCGAAAACACTCATTATTACAAAAGATAACAACAAAAAAACACTTTGGGGCGTCAATTTTAGTTATTAGTTCTTATACAGGTCCAAAAGTATAGAAACATCTAGATATCTCTTGAACCGCTCTTACGATTACACTAAAATGTTTGTATTACTGTGGTTTTCCACATGTGAAATTTATATTTGACATTGGCATTGTGGCCAAGTGTCCCGTTTTCTCAGGAATTTTACTAACTTTTTTATCTTAAATAGCGCACCTGTATATTTAAAAAAAAACTCTGGACGCAGCAAGTGCGTTATGGTAGTGAATTTTCATAAAAATGTTTTTAATAGCAAATATGTTTTTTTAAGAAAGCAGGCATCAAATTTGGTTACCAGTTTAATCTATATATTAGAAACAATGTGCCATGTTTCATCAAAATAACTTTATTGTTTGAAAATGTACAAAAATTTCCGAAAGTAAACTTAAATTGTTCCCGAAAAAACTGGTTTTCTGATCAACCTTACAGGTTAATAGCAAATTTGAAGCGTTTAATGAAAATTCACTACCATAACGCACTTGCTGCGTCCCGAATTTCTTTTCTTACGAAGATTTATTATATTTGGATGGAAAATGGAAAAATGCAATAATATAGGGCGTGTTCGATTAAAAAAGAAATTTGAATTACCAACGACTTATGGACCATCCTGTAATTGTGGAAATATTTTTTTAAATGTAGTTCAAGACACCCTATAATTAATGTATACAACTTTTTTTCGTAACTTGCATAATAACGGATATATTGAGCTTTAATGGTTTTTTACGAAAATTTGACAAAATGATATACCATTAAACGATAAACTCTATAGCCAACACTGCTGCTAAAGCATCAGAGAAAGGGTCTATTTGAAATAAATTTTCTGGGAATATTTTAGTAAAATGAAGGACAATGACAATTGAAACTAAGAGTTCAGGCTTTGTAAAACATTATTCTTGAGACATTTTCCTTCCACAGATCATATTAGTTTCAGGTTGATTGCCTAAATATTACCAATTTTGACGTTTAAAATCGCGACTTTGACGTTTTGAGGAAAACCCCAAATTTATTTTTCTTTAAATGCCTGTAACTTTTTTGTCCTTTGACCTACAGGGCTGATTTTGGTAGGTAGCTTACCTATAAGGATATAAACCCGTGCACCAAATTTGGTTGCCCTTACTTTACTTTGTTAATTCCGGAGATATAATTTTTTTTCGGTTTTTTCGAAAGAAAACACAAAATTTTCTGGGAAAACCTCGGCGGATTTTCCTGGCTAACGAACTTATCCAAGCCACTCGCGAAAGGAAGGTACTCACCTAATTTTATCAAAATCGGTCCATTATTTTTTTAGTTATAGGTGTGACACATAAATATATATATATATATATATATATATATATATATATATATATATATATATATATATATATATATATATATATATATATATATATATATATATATATATAAACATATAAAGTCTGAAACTGACCTGGGATTTGGGTTCCAGGGGTCCTAAATAGCTAAATTTTTTCAAAGTTCAAAAGTCGAGATCTCCTCATTAGTGAATTTTTTTTAAGAAAATTCGCTAATTGTAGATTTCTTTAATTCATTTTGAACAACTTTCATGTGATATGTCCTATACCTAATTCTACTTGTTACCGAGTAATGGTTAAATATCACTGTCAAGTAGTGTATTTAAAATAATGACTAATTCAAATGTTTTTAATACAATTAAGGAAGCAGAAAAAAATAAAACTGATTACAAATTTTTAAAACGCTGACCACGTACTTATTGGCAATACCCTAATCTATTTTCGAAAGTCTTTGAAGTTTTGAAGTATGCCAGCTACTTCAATTCTTCTGGCCTCAATTATGATCCTCTGTTGTAAGTCTTCCAAGTTTGGATGTTTAGTTTTGTAGAGAACATTTTTCAGATGACCCCACAGAAATAAATCTAATGGATTTAAGTCCGGTGATCGAGCTGGCTATTCTATAAATTTCCTTCGCCATATCCATCTCTCGGAAAAAATGATGTTCAAATATTGCCTAACTTGGCCATAATAATAAGATCGAACACCGTCTTGCTCAAGTCAAGCTTCATTACTTAGATGGTTTTCGTCACCTTTAAGCATAGTCCAATTAATTGCCTTCAAATGTACTATTAAGAAACTATCAGATAAATGGGGTAAAGGTATAATGATGAAAAGTTGTGTAACGTACCTAGTTGATGAAATAATTGCGTTAGTGCAGGAATGACATTATCTCTTAGTAACTCTAAGTAAATTCTTTCACTCAAATTTCCGTTAATGAAGAATGGACCAACAATTTAACTATCAATTATCCCAGCGCAGGTTTAATTTTTGCGGATGCTGGGTCTTATGTTCGCGCACCCAGCATAGATTTCTATAGTCATTTAAACTGAATGACGCTTCGTCAGAAGACATAATTTTTCTCAATAAACCTTGTCGATTATGTATCAGCGGAAATTCAATTCTCCTATCATAGTCGTCATCGGATAATTCTTAAACCAACTTTACATTATATCGGCGAAATTTATTCTTGACAGTATTCTCAAAACCGAAATCCGCGAGATTTCATGATATTAACCAATTGCTCTAGTTGTTGAGTGTTGATTGTCTTCCACTGAGAAGTAAACATCGAAAGCTCTAGTATCATTTGTAGCAATATTAGGACGTGCTGTTTTCAGTAGATTTCTCACCATCCATTAATTATTATTTTTTCAAAATCTTACCAACTGTACTAACTACGATTGGAGTTCTGTTTGGATACTTGTTTTTAAAAGTTTCGCGAAATGATCTCTGTCCGTCACCATAACCCAATATGATTAAAATGTCAATCCTTTCTTTTTCTAACAATGATTTTTCCAAAGAACACCGAAAATAATTTACCAATATGCAACTAAAATACTGGTGACAGCTAATGTCAACAATTAAAATTTAGTTTTTCATTTTTTACATCTAACTTTGCATATTGCGTATCTTATTCAATTTTAACGTTTTCATAGTTTCGAACAAGAACGGAGGTGTTAAAATGTAACCGTAACTCGGTAACAAGTAGAGTTAGCCATAGCACATGTCACATGAAAGTTGTTCAGAATGAATGGAGCAATCTAAAATTGCTCAAATATACAGGCTGTTCTTTTTAATGTAATAAAGTTGGTATCATTCCTACGAAAACGAGAAAGGTGGCAACAATGCCAATAACAAATGTGAATTTGCCATGTAGAAAACCATAGTACATAATACCAAATTTCAGTGTAATCGTAAGAGCGGTTCATCAAATATCTAGGTAGTTCCAAACTTTTGGACCTCTCTGTATATGTTTAACACTTGATTAACCTCTAATTAGAGCGAAACCGGTCTACGGTTCTAATTGTGGTGAGAATGCATCTAGCTTTACATACTTTGTCACTATATTAAGGTATAAATGGGCCAGGGCTGACAATTTATTAAATTGTTAGTTGGTTGTATACATTCTCTGATATTTAACACTTTGTGTTATTTGGAGCTGCCGTGACAACATACTACTACTACGTGCTTCGTGTCTTATATCTCATTTAGTGCTTAACCCTTGAATTGCAACAATGAACAGTAGTAACTGCAACCACTAAATAGCAAGAGGTAAGCTTGCGATATGTTATTTTAAAGAGTATTAGAATATTGTTGCGATTTCTCCGGGTTCTGGATAAGTGAGACTTTTAAATTTTAACAAAACAACTTTATTTACTATCTAAATATGGATACAATAAACGTTCTAGAATGTATCTCTCACAGAACACTTAACTTACTGTCTAAATATGGATACAATAAAGGTCTAGAATATCTCTCTCACAAAACACTAAGTTTATCTGGCTTTACACTGGTTACTAATCTGCACACAAGTCTCTACACTGGTACTACAGTTTAACACTTCACACTAGTTACTGCTTCTTCGAGTCACTTAAACATTATCTTACTGAACTGTACTGCCCTGGCTCGCTTTCGTCTTTATATACGGGTCGTACCTTTTACCTTGTTTCGCGAGCCTTCCATTCCAGAATATTCCAGGACCTTCTTTTGCTAGAAGGTTCTGTGAATACAGATCGGCCCCGTGTGTATACAGGGGGATGTATATACAGGATGATCCAAATGTGGTCATCACTCCTATGTTACACAAGAGGTGTTTCTCGTACTATAAGATCTCTCTGCGTATACAGGGTGTAAGTGGTCTCTGCGTATACAGGGTCTATATACAGGGTGTTCGGCATGCGCAGACCTCAGTTATCCGTTCCGACGGGGTACAATTTGGTAACTTCGTTATTTTTGGTCCTAGAGAGTTGAGAGTTCGCCTGTGGGGGGTCACCCCAGGCACCCCCAGGAGGGTGGGGAGGCGGTGTTGCCAGATTGTGCAAAAATTCCCAGCTGTTGGGGAAGCTCTGGAGATGTGGCAACACCGCACCTACATCTATTGAAGTGCTTTGCAACAATATCTTTACAACTATGCTCAATTTTCAAACTCCTTGGATTAGCAATTTTCATGAAAAAAACTTTGAAAAGCCTGGACGCAGCAAGTGCGTTATGTAAGCGAGATTCCAGAAACATATTTCATTTCACGACAAATAATAAATGCAAGTATAAAAAAAATATATTTACAAAAATAGTTACGTAATCCTGATAAGATTTCTCGAAAATTTTGCCTTTATCAAGACTTTGCTGCGTATCAAAGTTGATTTTTTTCGGTTCATATAAAGTTATTAAAAATTTTAAAAAATATTTATGAAAATGCGCCACCTAACGCACTTGTTATGTCCGAAATTTAACTACTGGTTATATATGGTTTGTGTGTTTAATGATTTGTTGCGTGAAAAAACTCATTTTTTCAAATTAATAATAATAATAATAATAATAATAATAATAATAATAATAATAATAATAATAATAATAATAATAATAATAATAATAATAATAATAATAATATTTATTGCCTACAATCATACAGCATGTCTATACAGATAAGTCTTCGATAAGTATTTAGACATAATTTAGTTAAAGGTCAACCTAAAAATGTTTTGACAGCTATTTTCCAAACATTATACTTCAAATTTTGACACATCAAATCTAGAATTTATATTTCCGTTTCAATCCTTCATCCTAAAAATGCTTCCAAAACTTTCACTCCTTGATTTCCCTTTCTACTTACCAATGCTCCACAAGAAGAATCGTTCTTTTCTGCTCCATATCTTTGCCAAAAATACAAATTATTATTTTGTTAAATAATATAATTATAAATCGCAAACTTTATTATTTAACGTGTATCCAAAACATCGCAGAAGGTTTAATTGAAATTAAGTTTTTGCAGCAATTTTAATCATGAACAAAAGCTGTTAAACCAGAAGTTCCTGATAAAAGACTGAGGTTTTACTAGAAACGAGTTGGATTTGCTCGGCAAGGGCTTGAAATATGCTCCCCCACTCGTGACCCCACCAGCCACAGACATTGCTGGGGTCGAGAGCCCAATTATGTTGCTTGGCGAGCAAACTAAGAACTCCATACGTCAATCATTCAAAAGTTGCCTTTCAAACTAGATCTCAAAATTGAGAAATCAACAGTCAATAAGCGAAATGCGAACTGTAAGAGATCTGAGGAGAAAAGATTGTTTCTATTTAAAAGCATATAAAGGCAACAAAATTGTTATTCTTGATAAGTTCGAATACTTTGATAGAGTGGAAAATCTCATCAGAACCGGTCCTTATCGGAAAATAACAAAATACCCTCTTCCTGGTATGACAACTCGGTTTAAAAGTACAGTCAAAAAAGTTGCAATAATTTAACAGATGAGAATACCAGGAGCAGGGTCACCTTATCCAGTCCAATTGTACCTTGCATGTATTGCCTCCCGAAGGTTCATAAGCCGTGGAATGAAATGAGAGCAGTAGTCTCCGGTATCGGTTCCCCGACTTATGAACTTTACAAATGGTTATCGAAGGAGCTCAGTACATTGGAAATTCAACCTCCAAGTTTTTCGGTGAAAAATTCCAATGAATTCATTAATAGAATCAAAGATATTTAGTTGAAGTACTGATCTATTTTGACGTTATGTCGTTGTTCTCCAGCATCCCTATCGATATAGCTCTTCAGTATCTTCGGTACATGCTTCATGATAACCAGCTATCGGTCATGCAGGTGGAGGAATATATTAAGTTAACTTCACGCTCCATGTCTGAGAGTTTCTTTCGAGTCGGCGGGAAAATTTGATAGGCAGACGGAGGGAATCACAATGGGAAATCCATTATCTCACATCGTTCACAAACTGGTAATTAGCCGATTTGAGAGTGACTTTGCTGAGGCGGTGGAGTATTTTCTCAGGGTATGGTGGTCAAAGAGCACATAGCTTATTTCAGATTCAATAGAGCAGAAAAATCTAGGGTTGCTCAACATGTGATTGACTCGGGATATAAGGTAGGCGATAGTAATCTTAAGTTCTTGAAGGCAACCACAGATTATCGCAAGCTAGATAGCTTGGAAATCCACACAATTTGATTAATTCAATACAGCATTTTTTGAAATAGCACGAAATAATCCATGGTTGCTTTCCGCATCGACACAACCGGTTGGGCGTATCCACTGACACAACAATAGTTCTTGAGCTACGTCACCGCGTGTTACGTCATCCGGTACTGAGGTATCTGATATTGCATCATACGTTGTTGCATCGTCCGGTATTTCAGCATGCGGTATTGCATCATCCGGTATTCCATCATCCGGTATTGCATCATCATCCGATATTGCATCATCATCCGATATTGTATTATCATCCGATATTGCATCATGGGATTGCATTACTTTTAGTGTATAGTTCCGGTATATAAATAGGATAATTTTGCCCATAGTTTAGCGATAGCTACTGACGAAGACAACTTCGTTGTCGAAATACGTATCTAGTGCACAACTCTTTGTTATTATTTTTCTGGTTTTTGGGGTTGTTCTGCTTTTTGTTTCAGAAGTTTAAGACTTTGCAAAACATACTTCTTGTATTTTTTGTCCCCAATAATCGGCATTCTTTTCAGAGTCTTTGTTTAAAAATCACCCAATTCAACGTTATGTATCGCTACTTTGGAGTTTTTAGATGAACAATGATAACATTTTCAAGATAATTTTTTGTTACTCTTGTCCTTTTTGATTAATTTTTAATTGCATGTTTTTAGCTTTAACATAGTTTTTTAGCTTGTGTTACTGTATCTGCCTGTGTCACTTTGTAACTCACTTAGATTTTAGCTTGACTGTTGGTTAACATTTTACTGAGTGACTTGTGATTTTAGCTTTTGACGTTTTTCTGTACAGAATATCTTGTCATCATTGTGCTTTAAAGTGCACAATTGCCTACCGGAAAAACTAATGTTTTTCTGGCAGACCTTTATTGTTGTGATTATAGATTTATCCCCTGCAGATGACCTCTTAGAATGTCGAAAGTAAATTTTAAATAAATTTGTTATCTGGAGAGAAGGCTTTCATTCAATGTTTAGTTATGTCTATCCCAGACTGTGTGACGTTCAGCAATGATAAGGTTTGATAATAAAAATACCAGACAAGAAAGACGAGAACGTGATAAATTTGCAGCGATCAGAGGGCTCTGGGACAAATGGGTGGAAATTCTTCCAAAACTGTTCAATCCTGATGCTTATGTACCGGTTGACGAGCAGTTGGTTGGATTCAGAGGCAGATGCCTTTTCAGACAGTACATGCCGAGTAAACCGGCAAGGTATGATATAAAGTTCTGGGTTTTCTGGGACAATGTTACTGCATATGTCTGGAATATTCAACCTTATATTGGCAAACCCCCTGGTGAGACCAAGGAAAAAAATCTAGGTATGAGAGTTGTTTTAGATTGATCTCAAGGTCTAAAAGGCCATAACGTCACTTGCGACAATTTTTTTTACAAGTTACGGGCTTGGACAGATGCTACTGAAACGAAATATTACATTGATTGGCACCGTAAGAAATAACAAAACTTTTATTCCACCAGAATTAATTTGCAAGAAAATACCGAAAATGACTTCTAGATTTGCATTTACTGATAATACAACATTAGTATCATACATCCCTAGGAAATAAAATAAATGTGTGGTGTTGCTAAGTACATTACATTGTGATAAAGACATATCAGTCGAAAAAGACAATAAGCGCCCGATTATTTTAGACTACAATAAAACTAAGGGATCAGTAGAAACGATGGATAAGGCGGCAGCGTGTTACACAACAAAACGCAAAACAAACCGCTGGCCTTTGACAGTCTTTTATAATATTCTTGACATAAGCGCATACAACTCCTACGTTTTATTCGAAAAAATGTGTAACACAAGAGCCTCAAAAAGTCTGCGAAGGCGCAGACAGTTTTTAGAACGTCTGGGCATGGCGCTGGTAAAACCACACATTGAAAGAAGAACCCACTTGCCTAGAACTAAAGCCGCCAAAGACGTAGTAGAAACTATAAGAGGAATCAAAGTAAACGTTCAAGAAAATGAAGGTTCAGCGTCAGTGTTACCAAAAAAACGAGGAAGGTGCTATTTGTGCCAAAAAACGGACAATAAAAGTTCAAGTGTGTGTTCTAAGTGTAAAAAATATTGTTGCAAAAAACATCTACTACAAGTATGTAATCAGTGCTATGAGTAATCTTTTTTTATTTTTCATTATAATACTGCTGTAAAATAAGTTCTGTTGCCAAAATAAATTTTTACTACAATAATTCTTAATTTATTATAAATACTTTTGTCTTTATATACATGGGTCACTTATGACCCGAGCAGCTCAGGTGTAAGCTAAATGCGAACGGCGCAGCAGGGTTAAACCGGAAAACCTAATGACATTCACACCTAGTTTCACCCCATATTCTATGTCCTAAGCATGAGTTTCATGAGGCTCTCCGGTTCAAAGGTGGTGTTTCTGTTATATGCCTGGAGTGGCGTTACAGTTGAAAGACAGAAATCAGGCCGAAGGTCAATATACGCTGCGTGCCTAGCAGAAAAATTAATTAGCAAACAAACAACAAGAAAATGTTAGCGGAATCAACGACATTTGGAAAGAGAAAGCCGACAAACCATTTGAACCGTAGAACCTCGGTGGTTCAGGGGTAAGAACGTGTGCCTCTGAACCGAAGGGTACTGGGTTCGATCCCAGGGTACTCCTTTCACTTTTTCAGTACAAACTGTAACATGAACCAAGGTTCTGGCATTGTATTTGAGCAAGTTGACTGTCTGCACGTTCCGCCCTTCGGAGGGGACGTAAAGCTGTCGGTCCCGTGTCCATGCGATGTTGGGCACGTTAAAGATCCATACCCTCCTTACAAAGAGGCAGGGGTTCGGCAAAATTTCCAGGATAGTGAGGTGAAACTGCTCCCTGGTGCCGGTGATTGGCCGTAGTCGCGGAAATAGGCCGACGTTAAAGAAACAAAACACACACGCACACATTTGAACCGCGAATCAACAGGGGTCTAGATAGCATTTTCAAGAAAGCCAATTTGTAAGTAACATTTTCGACACATAATACTTTAAAAAGTTTGCTAGGTAACCTAAAAGAGAAGGATAGATAGTACCACTAAAATGTCGAGGGTCTATGGAATGAGTTGTGAAGATTGTTATCTTAAATACGTTGGCAAAATAAAAGATATATTTAAATTAAATTTAAAGAACATTTAGCACAACTAAAATATGGTAATATAAATAGATTTTGCGTGGCCCGATATTTTTAGAATATCACCACGTAGATAAAAAGAACCGAGAATTGCAGTAATGCATATATATATATATATATATATATATATATATATATATATATATATATATATATATATATATATATATAAAAGTTGTAAGAAAATCCGAACACCCAATAAGAATTGATCAATTCAAATAAAATGATTACATTTTTAAACTAAAATATTAAAAAACAACAAAGTTATTTATTTAATAATGAGTAGGTCCGCCGCGGTTTCTTATGCATTCGTTAACAATTCAAGGCATGCTTGAAATTGAATGATTTATCGTATGCTGGAGAACGACATCCCAGGCTTCTTGAATTCGGCGAGGAAGTACAACTCGGTTCCTGGTGGTTGGGGTAAATTACCCAAGTCTGGGGAGCAAGAAGGCCATGTAAGCAGGGTCATGATTTTTCTTGTAAGAGCTTTGTAGTAACCATTAGTGTATGACGACGTACGTGGTGTTGTTGGAAAAGGGGTTGAATTAAACCCCGAAGGCATAACAGTGCAACAGGCTGCAGTACATTTCGTATGTAATCATTTGCATTCAAATTTTTGCCAATAAAGCCTAGAGGTGACCTGCTACCGTATGTTATTGCACCCCATACCATCACCCCCCGTGTAAGGTCCGTATGCCGTTTCACAGCAAATTCTAAATTGCTGCGTTCTCCACTTAATTGTCTTACTTTTCTGCGACCATCGTAGACCCAAATACAGAATCAGGACTTATCAGGGAACACAACACGGTTCCATTCAGCATCCCAATTTTATCTGCCGTTAAACCACTCAAGCCAAGCAGCACGATGTCGGGGTATCAGTGGGAGACATAGACATGGCCTATAGGAACAATTATTCTGCTATATAGGCTCTTTGTTGTAAAACTTCCAATCAATAATTTCCAATTGACCGTGTTCTAGAAACTCTGTCTTGTAACATCGAAATGCTCAAATGACCATCGTCCGGTGCTGAAATTGCTCGAGGTGGTCCGGATTCATGACGACGATTATGGATTCCTTCTTCAGACCACCTGGACCAACACTGTAATACTGTTGACGCACTGCGTCCTATGCATAATAACTAAATGGCTTAATAGATTGAGCACAAATCGCTACAAAATATTATTTAAAACTAAAGTAAAAGCAAATTTAAAGAGATAATTTGTTGATAAAATAAAACCCAAAAGGTGCACATCTGTTAAATTTCTTTGTCCAAATTCTTGTCATTTATTATCAAAGATAAAACAGAGTAGTATAGCCAATTTCATTTCAATTGAGCGACTCTTACTGGGTGTTCGAAATTTTGGAAAGTCAATATGTATCACGAAATATAGTAATAATAAAAGTTGTATGAATTCAGCACCTCCGCCTATGTATAGTTCATTTATCGACCACTTTACAAAAGATGCCGACAAAAGCCTGGTAATAAAGATAACAGAATTCAGATAGAGGGACTTTCCGGTAAAGCAGTATAAGTTTATTGGTGAAACGATCATCAGGCCTTTCTAAAAAATGTGTTGAGGTGTTTTGGGTTCTCCAAGTGTACCTATTAGATAAGCTGTAACGTCGGCACGTTCCCGGGGCGAAGCGTCACTGGGAATATGTTGTTTAACACACATGAAAATTAACGGTATTAATCGATCTAATTTATTTGTTTTACTTGTAACATCGTAGTTGCACAAATTAAACCTCCACTTAGACTTTTGCGAACAAGAAAACTTTCTAGTCTTATGACAAACTTATTAGTTAGCTAATCGTATTGAAAGAACTTTTTTCTCACTTAAATCGTAAGCAAACAAAACTCAATTAATTTATGACTGTTTGCACAGTCACAGAGTCACAGGTACCTAGCTAATCTTACATAAATAATTTATTGTGGTTCATAATCACTCTTATTTTAGTACATAGATATCTATTTTTTATCCTTCCAAACAACTAATCGTGCGAAGTTTATTTTCCTTTTCCTGGGGTTGTTGGCCCCAAAAGATTTCAAACGTATCGATACTTACACTCAGCACACTCAGAATTATTAAGGACTAAGTACTAAGTAGGCTGGCTTGTTATTTGTTCTAAGTTTAATGGTCGGCAGGTACGCAAACATGCAAAACCCTAAAACGAGCCGTCTATATACAAGGTGATTTCTTAACAATGGGAAATCCGAAAGCTGGAGATACTTTTTTCTTTATTTTTTTATTTCAACAACACACCACGAGGGCTTACAGCCTAAATACTATCGTATCGTGGGTGTTGACAAGGAGGAAAGAGGCAACTTGTTAATTCTGGACTTGAAGGTTTGGAGGTTCGGGGGAGAAGGAAAAACATGTGTCGGCAAGTAATTCCACAACTTGGAAGTCCTCGGGACAAAAGAGCGGGCATAACAAGATGTTCTATGTCTGGTGACCTGGACAGTAAAAGGGTGCATTCGCTCTGTTCCCCTGGTAGATCTGTTGGGGGCAGCAGGTGGAGGAACTATGGAAGAAAGCTCCTCTGAGCAGTGCCCGTGCAGATATCTATAAAAGAAAGAGAGGTCACCAACGGCACGTCGGTGGGCAAGTGATGGCAGCCTTTGGGTGAGGGTAGGGTCACTGATGAGACGTATAGCTCTCTTCTGAATGAAGTCCAGGATAGCGAGTGTAGAAGCGGCAGCAGCACCCCAGATGTGGGAGCAGTATTCGAGGTTTGGTCTTATTTGTAAAGTTTATAAAGTATAGAGATTAGCTGGTGAAAAAGTATTTGCGAGTCCGAAAGAGGAAACCTAATTTCTTAGCAGCCGCTTCTGCAATTGATGTGACATGTTGGTGCCAATTGAGATTTCGATCCACAGAGATGCCAACAAGTTAAAAGGACCCATTACTTTGAATAACTTGGTTGTTTATTGTGATGGGTCTAGGGCTGGTGTATCTCTTATGAGAAAGAAAGCAAGACTGTGATTTGGTGGGGTTGAATTGTACAACATTTCTACTTCCCCAGTCTAATATTTTTTTGAGATCCACGGAGATAGAACCCTCCATGAGTCTGCGATCCTCATCTAGTTGGGCTAGAGAGAGAGGCTTAGAATATTGTATATTTGAGTGGAGGGTGCTGTCGTCCGCGTAACTGTGAACTGGGTTGGATGTGCTAGAGAGGAGGTCATTGATGTGGAGAACAAACAAAGTAGGGGCTAAAGCTGAACCTTGAGGAACTCCTACATTAATTGGATACAGTTTGGAGGAATAGCCATCCACGACAACAGAAATGCTCCGGTTGTAGAGGAGATTTGCTGTCCACGTACAGAGTTTTGGTGGTAGGCCATAGGCCGGTAGTTTATTAAGCAGAGCTGCGTGCCAGACCTGGTCGAATGCTTTGGATATGTCTAGAGCGACAATCTGGGATTCGCCGTGTAGTTCCATAGACTTGTTCCAAGAATGGGTGACAAAGTAAAGGAGGTCGGCAGTTGATATGCGCTGATGGAATCCATACTGCCTGTCGTGCATTAGACTGGGCTTTTCAAGAAATTTTAGTAATTGGGTGTTTATATACTTTTCCATCACTTTAGAGATGACTCAAAGGAGGGAAATAGCCCTGTAGTTACTAGGAAGCGCTTTCGATCCTTTCTTGGGGACGGGTTGTACTCGAGCAGTTTCCAGTTACTAGGGGATATGCCTCTATTGTAAGATGTCTGAAACAGACGAGTCAGGACAGGAGCAAGTTCTGGTGCGCATTTTTTGAGAACAATTGCTGGGATCTCGTCAAGGCCAGAGGTTTTCCTGGTATTAAGAGAAGAGAGCATCTTTCGTACCTTTTTAGTTTTGAAAATGATATCCGTCATTTTATGCGCGACATTGGGGACTGTTGGTGGCTGAACATTTGGAGGTGGGTTGAGAGTAGAATTGCCGGCGAACAACGAGGCAAAAAGTTCAGCCTTGCCCAGGGCGGTAGAAACAATTTCATCCCCTGAGACAAGAGGTGGAAACGTGTTCTTGCAGAAATTATTCCCAATAGATTTAGCAAGAGTCCAGAAGGGTTTGCTGCCGTTGGAGCTTGAGAGGATATTGTTTTTGATGTGGTTATTAAACGAGTGTTTTGCCTCAGAAAGAATGCGGAGATAGCGGTTTCTTGCGTCGTTAAATGCTTGACGGTTTTCTTGACTGGGATTGTGTAGAAGCGTTTTATGAGCTTTGCTCTTTTCAAGTCTGACCTTGTCACCGGATTTAGAGAACCAGGGCTTTTGAGTAGCTGCAGAGGTTTTCTGTGTACGTGGAATAAATAATTCCATGCCATCTTAGATAATTTCGGTGACGTTTTGTGAGATATCAGAGGGGTCAGGGTGAGAGAAGCAGACAGACGCCCATGGAAATGAGGAAAAGTAATCTCGCATTTCGTCCCAGTTCGCGGAGTTGTAGTGCCAAACGATACGTGGGTGTGATGACTGTGTGACCTCGGGTTGCATTGCACAGGAAGCAGTGACCATGCCGTGGTCTGAGCGACCCAGGGGCCGGTGACTGATATCTTATAGCAGTCAGTATTTGTAGTAAGAAGGTGGTCCAAGGGATTTGAGCTGTGTGTTGAGATGCGAGGAAAGTAAGTAGGTTGCTGAACCATATTGGCTAAAGAATTGCTGACTACATAGGCCTCCGCTGCTCTTCCTTGTGGATCGGTTTTTGAAGATCCTAGCCTTTTCTTATTATGGACATTGAAGTCACCAAGAATAGTGACCTCGGAGGAAGGATATTTAGAAATCAGATGGTCGGTTTTGTTTCAGAAAGGTAGTCAAAGAGCTGGACAAAGTTGTTTTCAGAAGGTGACCGGTAAATGCAACAGATAAATTTAGTTGCAGCCCTGAGAGAGAGTTTTATCCATAGTATGTCTTTTCTTCCAGCTTCTAAATTGGGGAGTCTGGTGCAGGGTAGATTGCTACGAACGTACGCGCACACGCCTCCATGCAATCTAAATGAAGTAAGGAGCTCATACCCCGGGAAATTAAGGTGATTAGTGGCTCTTTTGGAACTGATTTGAGTTTTGGTGAGGAAGAGGAGTTGTGGCCTATTAGCCTGGAGGAAATGGTGACGGAGTTCAGGTTAGAATTAAGGCCACATATATTTGAGAAGGATATTGTAAATCTTGATGCTGACGCCCCCTGTACACCCCTCTTCCGGAGATCCGAATGGAGGGGTATTTTACCTCCGGAATCTTTTGTACAAGGAGGAGCCATCATTATTTTTGCTTATAAGGAAAACCGACTCATACACCAGAACCGGAAACGTCCGTTGGGACTTCACCGGCCCCTTAATGTAAGGGGTGGTACCTCATCGGGCGTGAAACTACTACACGTCAAATAGTGACCATTGGCGCAAACATGTTTACCCGAAAGTTGATAGTCTCGTAAATACAGGGTGTTGAAAGTTAAACGTTTAGTTGTTTTTTTTTTGGTCATTATTCTGAAAATATCTGGGTTATGAAACTTGAAAATTTGTGAAGGTATGTTTTTTGGCGACGAATAAGATACATCTTGCAAATATAGCGTTGCGCATTGAGGGCGCCACTTACGACCAATTTGACTGGCATTTACAGTTAATAACTGTTCACCCCAATAAGCACACTTGGAAAACCCAAATCACTACAACACAAAAAACCTGTCCGCCGTTTCACTAACCAAGTTAGCGTCATCAAAGGATGAATAATTCTAAGTATCTTATATCCCTAACTCTATTTATATTTTTCTGCCGGTAGTCGATCACTAACGATTTAGGGAAGTTCAACGACACCAAAATTAACATATTTCTTTTGGCGGAAATATCTGTATTCTTTTATCATCTATCGGATGTGTTTCTGCCGGTATTTATCTTGTAAAGTAATCTATCAGAAGATTGCCCATAGGCGGCGGAGCAAGATTTATACACTTTTTATTATTACTATATTTAGCAACATATATATATATATATATATATATATATATATATATATATATATTATTGCATGCACAGACATGGCTATATATTAAAAAAGCCTTTTATCCTACTGAACCTACAAATTAAAAACAATTAAATATAAATATATTCGTCAATGAATAGATTTTGACATAGTTTAAATTTATTAAGTAAGGCATAAAAAACATTTTGTATCAGAAAACATTGAACAATTAAACTCACAATGAATGAACTGCTTAAATACAAAGTGATATAAACCCGGTATAGACAGCTACAAACACAAACAAGCTGGTAAAAGACCAAATTTATAAACTGTCTTCGACAGAACAAAGTGAATTTAAATAAGAATGTGATTAGGGATTTTAACAAAATGTGTTAATATGTATAGAAAATAAGTAAAAATTTGTTAATTATCAATTAGGGAAACTATGTGTTAGTAATTATTCTAGAAAAATAAAGTTTAATGTGTTAATGAATGATAGGTTATAAATTTTAAAACAAACACAATTTGACTTACATGTATAAAATCGGAATATTGAATTATATGCAGGAAATGACTTTCTTTTGACTAATGTAGTTAAATCATGTTATTGGCTTATCTGAAAACAGAAAATGGTGATTGGTAGATAAACAAGTTTAAATAACAATTAACAACTGTGATTCGAAGTTACAAAACAAAAGATAAAAATTAGAACTTCCGGGAAGAAGAACGAGAGATTGAGAAGAAGACGCTGGTAGAAAGAACAAGCTAGTAGATTGCAGCAACAGAAAATGTTCAAAAAAATTAATATAAATGATTAAAAACTATAGTGAAAGTATTTTATAGGTTATACCTACCAATAAACAGCTATACAATAACTCCAATCAAGAATACTCGTACATAAATTGAGTAAGAACAGTGAATGAGCTGGAAGCCAAGTGAACTCAGGGGTAATGCATCAATAATTGTTAAAAAGTATATTATATATTCAAAACAAGAAATGAACCTGTAAGTTTTATAAAGGAATAATATGTCAACGTCAATCCAAGAAGTTAAATGTCATTTGCAAAGGCAATCATACCAAAAGAAGAACTAAATATAAAATATTTATGAAGTACTTGTGAGAGTCACCAGAGGGCGATAAGTAAACGTAAAAAATTCAACATTATTTCCTCCATTTTAATATTTCTGTTGCCAAGCAACAAAATTCACCTGAAACGACGTTACCATGGTGATAAATAAATGCCAATGAAACTATTCAGATCCGTCATAGCAAGTCATAACCTTGTTTTTAAACAAAGCATTGGAAATAAAATTCTCAATAATAAGTCATAATTGCATTAATAAAGCTGGCATATTTGTATGTTAAAATTAGTAATATACGGGATCCCAAGTAAGAATTTAGATTTATAAAATTAAGTCAATAACCAAACAAAAAGCTTTTTGATAAAAATAATAATGATAATAAATATTTCAAATTTCAAATTATATATTGCTCATTATTTTATTTTCTGTAAATGTCACACATATCTGTCCATTGACCAATTAATCCTCTAGCAGTATATAAAAGGTTCAGCAAATCAAATATATATGCACCAAGAGTAAGAATTTTCGACATTGGTGGACCCAACTATTAAACATTCCCTGTAGGTAAGAAGAGTATCAACAAAATAGCTGTGGCATAGTAAGTAGATCAAAAACCAGGTAGATATTTAATTTGATAAAATTATATATATGTATATTTTTCTTAATAAACTCATAATTTAATTCAGTATAATAATATAAAACAAAAGGCGCCCAACAAAAACATAATAAAACAAATAACACAAATATCAACACCTATATTTAAATAAAAATACAGTAAAAATAATAAAACCAACAAAAACTTTAATAACACATTTATTTCAATATTACAATAATCAATTTCAAAATTACAATAAAACACAATACACTATACAAAAAAACAATATATATAAAAACACCCTTATATACAATACGTACCCCCGAAATACAATAATATATATATATATATATATATATATATATATATATATATATATATATATATATATATATATATATATATATATACTTTCGAAGGCGTTTAGCGCTGTCCTGGTTGCCTAACATTTTTTATTAATTTTAGATTCTCCTCATTAACGTGATGATTATTATCCCAAATATGTCGGGCGACGGAAGATTTATCTATAGCACCGTATCTTAATTGTGCTAAATGTTCTTTGAATCTAATTACAATCGATCTTTTTATTTGTCCGGCGTGTTTAAGATCACAATCTTTACAACTTATTTCATAAATTACCGACACTCTGGCCGTACTATCCTTGTCCTCGGTTTTCCAGCCCCTCGTCGGCAGGATGCCTGTCGCTTAACTCTTTTGATTGGGCATAAGCAATATCGCGATCTCTACAAGCACGGTCTAGAGGATTGACACCTTGATCACCTTTAGCCAGACGTTCTTAAAGTTTAGTACCTGGACCACAAAACTGATAGCCAGGTATGTGTAACTCGACTGGTAGTTTATTGATTACTGTGTTTCACCCTGTGACACCAACATTGATACTGACTGTACGACTCACCTGCATCTATATACAGTGTACCCGAAATTGGTGATGCATGTATTACAATCTCCGAAACTGTTAGAGATAGGAAAACAGCTAAATGGGGAAAGTTCTAGACAATTCTGTTTATAATTGAATGCCGTTTAGTTTACGATTTTATCTATTTTGGTTATTAGGATATTTGAAAAAAATGACGCATTTTCGAAAATACCCTGTATTTTCTTTATTTCTAAAAATTTCTGAAATCTGTAAAAACTTTCTCATAGCAAGTTTTCACGTAGGAAACGGCTGTGCTTAATAAACTTCCGGCCTATGGCCTACCATCAAAACTCTGTACGTGGACAGCAAATTTCCTCTCCAACCGGAGCATTTCTGTTGTCGTGGATGGCCATTCCTCTTAACTGTATTCAATTAATGCAGGAGTTCCTCAAGGTTCAGCTTTAGCCCCTACTTTATTTCTTCTCCACATCAATGACCTCCTCTCTAGCACATCCAACCCAGTTCACAGTTACGCGGACGATAGCACCCTCCACTCAAATATGCAATATTCTAAGCCTGTCTCTTTAGCCCAATTAGATGAGGATCGCAGACTCATGGAGAGTTCTGTCTCCGTGGATCTCCAAAAAATATTAGACTGGGGAAGTAGAAATCTTGTACAATTCAACCCCACCAAATCACAGTCTTCCTTTCTTTCTCATAAGAAATACACCAGCCCTAGACCCATCACAATGAACAACCAAGTTATTCAAAGTAATGAGTCATTTTCACTTGTTGGCATTTCTGTGGACCGAAATCTCAATTGGCACCAACATGTGACATCAATGCAGAAGCGGCTGCTAAGAAATTAGGTTTCCTCTTCCGAGTTCGCAAATACTTTTCACCAGCTAATCTCTATACCTTATATACTTCACAAATGAGACCAAACCTTGAATACTGCTCCCACATCTGGGGTGCTACTGCCGCTTCTACACTCGCTATCCTGGACTCCATTCAGAAGAGAGCTATACGTCTCATCGGTGACCCTACCCTCACCCAAAGGCTGCCATCCCTTGCCCACCGACGTGCCGTTGGTGGCCTCTCTCTCTCTCTCTTTTATAGATGTCTGCACGGGCACTGCTCAGAGGAGCTTTCTTCCATAGTTCCTCCACCTGCTGCCCCCAACAGATCTACCAGGGGAACAGAGCGAATGCACCCTTTTACTGTCCAGGTCACCAGACATAGAACATCTTGTTATTCCCGCTCTTTTGTCCCGAAGACTTCCAAGTTGTGGAATTCCTTGCCGGCACATGTTTTTCTTTCTCCCCCGAACCTCCAAACCTTCAAGTCCAGAATTAACAAGTTGCCTCTTTCCTCCTTGTCCACACCCACGGTACGATAGTATTTAGGCTGTAAGCCCTCGTGGTGTGTTGTTGAAATTATATATATATATATATATATATATATATATATATATATATATATATATATATATATATATATATATATATATATATATATATATATATATATATATATATATATAAACTGTAAATGTCAGCCAAATTGGTCGTAAGTGGTGCTCTCTATGAGCAATGCGTTATTTGCAACATGTATCTTATTCGTCGCCTCACAAAACATGACTTCAGAAATTTTCAAGTTCCTAGCCTAGATATTTTCAGAATCATGACAAAAAAAACCATTAAAAATTTAGCTTTCAACACCCTGTATTCCCGAAACTATCAACTTTCGGATAAGGCATGTTTACGCCAATGGTCACAATTTGAGGTGTAGTATCTCCAGATTTCCGATTTCGCAGTGCTAATGTATCCCCCTGTATACAATCTGCATCAATCGGACAATGGTAAGGTACCTACCTACTCTGTGTCTAAGTGTGTGTTTCATTTTACTCTCTACCTCTACCACAGCATAACTGTTGACTATGCTGTGCCTCTACATCTAATCTACAGTTCTACAGAGTCGGCCATGGTAGATGAAATATAAGCAGCCGGTCGTCACCGCCACCTTTATCCTTTGTACGCAAACGTGATCTCGAGTCTAGTCTACTCATACTCACTCTCTCGGACATCAGTTCAGCGCCTTCAGCAAATTTAGTTCTATGTGGGTAGGGAAATGGTTTGTGTTTGTGTTATCTTTGCGCTCCTCAATAACTGCCGACACTGCGAATAGCTATTTGTGAACAATTTCAACAATAAAATTCAATAAAACCCTCGCTTTATGTAACAAATAATACTCTACAGTGATTGAAAGAAAGCGGTAGTTAAGGTTCCAGATTGTTGTGTTGCCCGTGCCTTCTGTCGATCTGGTTTTTAACCAGTGGTGCTTTTTAGGTTATGTGTGTAGAACTTTAAGTAGAGAAGCAATCATTCTGAATCTTTTTAAACATTTTCCCTCTATATTGTTGTGTTGAAGTGTGAGAGAAAAACAATCGACAGTTTTGTGCAACAAACAAGCTTTCGTTTGATTGTTGCCACATAATTCAATTAAAACGGTCTCGGTCTAAGTGCCAACATCCGCACCAGTTGGATGAAGATGAGGATGATTAGCTGATTTGGATCTCTTAGGTTGGTTTAAAGTTATAAGATTTAGTATTTAGTGCATATTCTAATGTTTAACTTGAAAATTTAAGTACACGAATCTGCCAAGGTCTGAAGTCCGCTGTTTCCTTTATTGGATTCAGCAATTACTTACGACACAAGTTTGATTAAACTCTAGTTATTTTCCAGTGATTTGTAGCATTAAAAACGGAAATATTAATTTTGTCCAGTCAATTAGTTTTAGATGCACTTACTTACTAGAAATCACAACTTTCGGTTTTGTTTTATAATCAAATTATAGTTCAGTGTCTCATTTGAGCTCAATGAACTACTGTTATTGTTTAGTCTTTAATTTCAGAGTACCTAACTATGGACGATTACTTGTTAGTGAATTTTCTTAGAAAAAATTCACTAATGAGGAGATCTCGACTTTTGAATTTTGAAAAAATTTCTTCAAATGAGCGCGATTTAGGACCCCTAGAACCCATATCCGGGGTCAGTTTCAATTTTTATATGTATATATATATATATATATATATATATATATATATATATATATATATATATATATATATATATATATATATATATATATATATATATATATATATATATATATATATATATATATATATATATATATATATATATATATATATATATATATATATGTATGTATCACACCGATAACTCAAAAAATAATGGGCCGATTTTGATAAAATTTGGCATGTACTTTTCTTTTGTAAATAGCTTGGATAAGTTCGTTAGTCAGGAAAATCGGACGAGGTTTTCCGGGAAAATTTTGAGTTTTCATTCGAAAAAAATTATTATCTCAAAAAGTAATTAGCCGATTTTAATAAAATTTGGCATGTACCTTTCTTTTGTAAATAGCTTTGACAAGTTTGTTAGTCAGGAAAATCAGACGAGGTTTTCCGGGAAAATTTTGAGTTTACATTCGAAAAAAAATTTTATCTTAAAGAATAATACGCCGATTTTGATAAAATTTGGCACGTACCTTCCTTTTGTAAAAGGCTTTGACAAGTTCGTTAATCAAAAAAATCGGAAGAGGTTTTCGGGGAAAATTTTGAGTTTTCATTTGAAAAAATTTTTTATCTTAAAAAATAAAAAATCTATGATAACCAAATTTGGTAGGTAGGTTTACGATATAAAAATCAAACTATATACCAAAATTTAGATTTCTATGTTACAAGAAAAAAAAGTTATAAAATATTTTGTGCCAGATCATTTCTATGAAAATTCACTACCATAACGCACTTGCTGCGTCCAGGCTTTTTTTAGTTTCAATAGACGGCACAATTTATTATTATTTTTTTAATCAACGATATGTGTCACTTTCTAATTACCAACCCAATTGCCATCCGAAACAGTTTTAAATATTATTTTTAGCTAAATTAACAACTGCAGTAGCTAGTTAATTTGATTACTCTGAGGCCAAAGGTTGTGAGTACCAATAAGAGCTTGGGTTCATTTTCGCTTTTCTAGTGCGTGTATATATATATATATATATATATATATATATATATATATATATATATATATATATATATATATATATATATATATATATATATATATATATATATATATATATATATATATATATATATATATATTATATGTCAAAAAACACCACGAGGGCTTACAGCGTAAATACTATCGTATCGTTGTATTATTAAAATGTACCAAGGTTGTGGCATTGTGTTTGAGCAAGTTAAATGCCTGCACGCTCCGCTATTCAGAAGGGAGATAGCGTAGAGCAATCGGTCTCGTGTCCTATGCGATGTTGGACACGTTAAACATCCCTACTAATATTGCAAAAAGCAACGGTTTTGGAAAATTTTCCGGAAGGGTGCTGTTTGACATCAGTGATTTGTCATAGTCGTGAAAATAGGCTGACGTCAAAGAAACAAAATAAACACGTGCATGCAGTATTAACAACGTTCTTATATATATATATATATATATATATATATATATATATATATATATATATATATATATATATATATATATATATATATATATATATATATGTCAACAACACACCACGAGGGCTTACAGCCTAAATACTATCGTACCGTTGTATTATTAAAATCTACCGAGGTTGTGGCATTGTGTTTGAGCAAGTTAAATGTCTGCACGCTCCGCTATTCGGAAGGGATATAGCGTAGAGCAATCGGTCCCGTGTCCCATGCGATGTTGGACACGTTAAACATCCCTACTAATATTGCAAAAAGCAACGGTTTTGGAAAATTTTCCGGAAGGGTGCTGTGTGACCCTTGCTGTTGACGTCAGTTATTTGTCATAGTTGTGAAAATAGGCTGACGTCAAAGAAACAAAATAAACACGTGCATGCAGTATTAACAACGTTCTTATTATTATTATTATTATATATATATATATATATATATATATATATATATATATATATATATATATATATATATATATATATATATATATATATATATATATATATATATATATATATATATATATAATATCAGTAGATTGTTAATGATTCCCATTCAAAAGCAAACGATATTAGGGCGGATCATTATGCTCAACCCCTACGCATATAATGAAAGGCTAGGAACATTTAATTATTTTTATTTTTCTACACAATTGTCCTTAACTCTCAAGACAAATTTCCCAACTATGCTCTAACAAATTTACAGCTTCTAAATAAAAAGTTTTCCTGACTTCTTCAAACCACTCACGTAGCTACTTTCACTGTCGAGTGTCTCTTTACCATTAAGAATTCATTGAGTTTTGGAAACAATTTGTAGTCGCTTGGTGCCAGATCCGGCGAAAAAGCTGGATGCTGTGTTAGTTCAGGCCCACCGCTGTTGACGATAGACATTACGATAACTGTATCTTGCTGCATTGTCTTGATTAAAGGGTATCCCTTGTCTTAACTTTAAGCGACGTTTTTCTTTTGTCACTTCACGCAACGTCATTAATTAATTGACAAAGTGTAGACCAGTTTTTGCGGACCTTTTTTGTTTTTTAATAATCAGTTACCTTGAACATCCCAAAATAGTGAACGCCATTTTTCATGCAGAGGACTGAGCCCTTAACTGTCAAGGAGGCGGTGAGCCACTATGTATCCCTTCCAGACTCTGCCATTTAGCCTTAGGATCATAGAATTGAAACCAACATTCATCAGTAGTTACAAAACGGTCCTGTACAAGTCTAATAACCGTCAATAAATCAAAACACGGCTCCTCTTTTGGCCGATTGGTAACGTTCGTGAAACCCATCTTGCAGAGAAAATGTTCATATCAAGTGGTTTTTATAGGATGTTGTATAGGTACTCTACGGTGAGATAGGCCTGTTTTTATGCTATCTGCCTGATCTTGCATTTTTCGATCGTGCAACAAACGACCATAGACTTTATATAACAAATGCGGAGCATAAAGCATAATCATCCGCCCTCGTATAATAATAATATTATACTTGACCAATGTGAATATATATCCACAATAAATGTACACAGTATGTGCATGGCATGTTCAAATAATATACATTATACATATACAAAAGTAAATACACATGGATAAACTCTTCAGTCATAAAATAGACATAATAAAAATAAAATCTTGTTAAAAAATAACACTTTAGTCATACAGGATGTACTCAAGTAGAGGTCAAAAATCCAGTGGCGTATTCTGTGGCCAAAAAATACGTTTTTTTGTTGTGGTATACACGTGGGATCTTAGGCAGCCATCGTCGAGCTACATATGCCAAAAATTAAAAAAAAAACAATACTAAATCATTAATTTTCCAACCGTTTCCGTCAATTCACCCAGATTAGGTGTACCTTTTTAGTATGTCAATAGGTATGAAATAAAAAGTACCACATTCAGGAACGTATAAGTAGCGAAGGTATGGGTATCGTCGATAATTATTTATAAAAAATAAAATGGCACCTGTGTTAAACTACTTGAAGATGTTCCTTATGCACTAAGAGAAAGAATGTGGTTTGAGCATTATGCGGCTCTCCCATACCTTAGTTTGACTGCTCGTGAATTTTTAAAAGAAAGATTCGGTAATAACGTGATTGGGCGAGACGCCCAAGAGTCAGGTCAGGTTACTGTACACACCTGACCTGACCTGGCCTGGCCACCTAGATCACCAGTTATGAAGTCTATTGATTTATTTGTTTGAGGACATCACAAAACAATAGTTTGCAGGGTTTACATTGAATCTAAATGGCTCTTACGTTACAATTATAGCGAATTGTGATAAGAGATACTCCTTGAATTTGTGCACGTGTTCAAGATTAAATTTCAAGAAGATCTGTAGCACGTATTTGGGCTGAAGGTAGTGATTTTCATATTTGTTATAATAATAAACACTGGTACCATAATTCCATTATTAATTAATCATTTTATTCTTTAAATTAGTGTAACGAGTATTGTAAAAGTGCACTTGGTCAAATAAATTAATTTTGCCGCTAAGCGGTTTAGAATGCAAACGATATTGTAAAAAGATAAAAATGAAGATAATGAAATAGCGCATATGGGGGCCTATTTTATTGGTAATATTACTTAAGGTATTATTTTATTTTTGGTAAATAAAATTACCCATGATACGATACCTCCACCACTGGTAAGTTTCTGAAGGTGGTATTTTTTGTTTGTTTCACACCTACTGACCTAGTAAATATCTCACCTAATTTAGTAGAATTGCATCAAGCGATCTAGAAATTAAAAATTGATTTTTTTGACACCTGTAGCTCGACAACGGCTGCCCTAAGACTCCATAGGTACATAATAAAACAACACTATTTTGGCCACAGAATGCGCTCCTGGATTTTTGGCCTCTACTTAAGGAAAACAGCCTGTATATCTATAATAAAACCCATTAGGTCTCAGCTAGTGCACAGACAAAATAAAATACACTGACAGCCAACAAACATAAAAATTATAATCGCCTAAAAATTGTATAATGCTGTAGTAACACATTTTCTTAAAAAATGATTGAATTTTATGTTTGAAACGGCGTTTGTTTAAGTTGTAGGTAACTTATTAAAATATTTTATCCGCTATAATACGGGGACTTTCTAAATCTAACAGCCCCGAATATAAAGGAATCTTAATTCCAAACTAAGAATGAATGTTAGTATTCTGGTTTAATAAAAGAAACATTGTTTTAATAAGCACCAAACATTTATACACATGTAGCACTACCTCACTATCGTACGAATGTCAGCAAACAGTATTAGTCAACAAACAGTACTATACATTCATTACAGCTTTTACTTTGTTACTTATCCAAAGCCAGCTTTAATTTCAAGCAATTAGTTTGCTAAGTGAAGGTAATTAAGTGAATTAATTTGGTTATTATTGAGAAATTTGGACGAGGACTTCAAAAGTTCATAGCGATTTTGTCGAAAACGGTGCCTACTACCTAGTTACAATAATTAAGAGTGCCCTATTTTAAGCGAAAACTCAAATGTTTTTAAATCCAGCATCAAAGTGTGAGAAAGTCAAATAAATAGTAAAGTCTGGACGCAGCAAGTGCGTTATGGAAGTGAATTTTCATAAAAATGTTTTTAATAGCAAATATGTCTCTAATGCAAGCAGGCATCAATCTGGTTACCGGTATAGCCTGTATAGTAGTAGAAGCAATGTACCATATTTTATCAAAATTACTTATTGTTTGAAAATGTACAAAAGTTTTCCGAAAATAAACTTAAAATGTTTTCGCGAAAACTGGTTTCCTAGCCAACAAACCTTAGCAAATTGAGTTATTGAAATTTGAAGGATTTAATTAAAATTCGCTACCAGAACGCACTTACTGCGTCTCGATTTTTTCTTACAAACATGCATCATATTTCGATAAAAAATGCAAAAATGCAATAATATATGGGTGTTCGAAAAAATCAATTGTAGGGATCACAAACGACTTATGGACCACCCTGTGATTGTTAAAATATTTTTATAAGATGCAGCTTAAGTCACCCTATAACGTATACAATTTTTCTCCTATCTTGTATAATAATAATTATATTGAGCTTTACCGTAGAAATGCGTCAACTTGTATACATGCAAACAGACAAAACCTGAAAGAAACCCGTATATGGATTCTAGGGGGCCTAGTTTATTAAAATTAAAAACTCGCGGTCTCCTCATTAGCGAATTTTTTCTACGAAAATTAGCTAAAAATTATAGACCGTTCAACCATAAACTTAACTAAACCTCCAGCCAAAGCATCAACTTACTTTGATGTATAAGGAAAATCCCACATTTTTTTTCTTTAAATGCCTATGAATTTTTGGTCTTTTAGCTTACAGACCTAAATTTTGGTAGGTGAGTCACTATAATGCAAACACGCGTACCAAATTTGTTTTTTTCAGAAAGAAAACTCAACATTTTCCGGTAAACCTGGGTCGATTTTCCTGGATAACAAACTTATCCAAGCCACATGCAAAAGGAAGGTACTTAACAAATTTGATCAAAATCGGCTCATGCTTTTTTGAGTTAGTTATCGGTGTGAACAGAATTTACGGTCAACGATTAGATATATTAAAATAAATTTTCGTGTCAGGTTGCATCTTATTAGGTGGGCGCGTTCTAAAGAAATTTGAAAAAATTTGATGTTGAAACGCCATCTTGAACCAGCTCTAGCTCCGTTAGTAAGAATTTTTTAATAAGAATATTTTCGTCCAATCATCATCAAATCTCTGGAATCTGCTGTTTTCGTTTGTCGGTTTACTGTCTGGACGGCGTTATATATATATATATATATATATATATATATATATATATATATATATATATATATATATATATATATATATATATATATATATATATATATATATATATATACTTAATTAATTCTGTGAAATTTTTAATAGCATGATTCACTGAAAAACTATGCTAGGTGTAGGAACACATTATACAGTTCAATAGACATAACGTTATAAAATGCGGGGCGTTCTATTTGAGAATTGTTTGATTTTCGAGATTTTCTAATACCAAGTTCAAGGTCATTTTATGAACAACCTGTATATATCTTCGAAAAAATTGCCATTATGTTGGCTATTTTCATGTTTTTCTAATAATGTCAGCAAGTTTTAGATTTATAGCAATTGTCATTTGGTAGGTACCGTGGTCTCTATGAAGTTGTTGATACGTCAAAAATAACGAAAATTCACGAATATCTCAGAAATAGTTGAATATTAGAACATGATGGTTCAGACAAAGTTGACTTGAAATTTAACAGCAAATCCAAATATACAATAACATATAGGTGTTCTATTTAAAATAAATGAGTTTATTGCCGTTTCCGGTATGACTGGATGTGTCGCCATCTTGAAAGTATTTTCGTTTGAAATATAGACATTGACTAGACTATTACACGTTCGAAAGTTTTTAACCAACGAGTTGCGCGAATCAGCCTGTATATATATATATATATATATATATATATATATATATATATATATATATATATATATATATATATATATATATATATATATATAATTAAGCGTTTTTTCATGAAATAAAAAAAATGTTTTAGGATGATGAAAGCAGAAAAATGTGCCGTTTCATTTACATCATTTGAGTTAATCTCGCTTTCTTTAAACATGTCAGTATAAGATAGAATTTAAATTTGCATAATTAAAAACTGTTTTTTCAAAATCTAGCTTTTTTGACATGTCGTTTTCAAAAATTCGAGATACAAAAAAAAATTTGAGTTTATCTCACTTTCTTTATATGTGTCAATATAACATAAAATTTAAATCTAGCTTTTTTCAGACATGCTGTTTTAAAAAATTCACGGTTTTGTCTCTATTCAACTTTTGGATTTCAAACTTTGACAGCCCATTTATAAAAGATCATAGTTAATAACATAGCAACTAACTGCAAATTGCTGACTGCGAAGTTTCCAGGCTAACTGAATATGAATATACCCTCGTAAGGCGCGGAACATATGGATGCGCCTTTGTAGCTAGCAAAATATCAAGTGCAATTAAACTGGGAGTTACGTTTTTTTTTTGTACTTTAGCATCGGTCTATTTCCGCGACTACGGCCAATCATCACGCCAGGGAGCAGTTTCATCTCACTCTCCTGGAAATTTTCTCGAACCCTTGGCTTTCTGTAATAAGGGTATGGATCTTTAACGTGCCCAACATCACATAGATCCGGGACTGACAGCTTTACGCCCCCTCCGAAGGGCGGAATGTGCAGACATTCAACTTGCTCAAATACAATGCCACAACCTAGGTTGATGTTAATTTTACAGTATGTACTGAAACAGTGAAAGGGGGACTCTGGGAATCGAACACGGTACCCTTGGGTTTAAAGGCGAGCGTTCTTACCCGTGGACAACCAGGGCTCTGGGAGTTACGTAAAATTAACATTTTGTTTGCGGTCTTGCGAAACAACCATGGGTTGGGTATTTTTGTTTGAAACCAATGTTCTGTTATTTTTTAAATCTAAATATACAGCATGATTCATTGTAAAAGGTACAAGGTTTGAGAGCTGCTTTGTGTATTTGTTTATAATTGTTATCAAAAGTTATTATTATCTCGATTCCTATGTCAAGTATTTCATGTAATTAATAGGTACCATTCTAGTATTTTCTAAGGTTAGTAAGGTGTAGAAGTCGTTTAGCACAGCGTCTTAATAAGTATTTGCGTGAAACTAGTGAATCTAAATCCCGTGCTCGGTGTATTAGTTTTTGTTTTAATTATGGTAACCACAATATTTGTGGTTTAATTAAAATGAAATTGTGGATAACTTAAATCATACGTAATATAAAAGATACGGCTTTTAACAGAACCTTATCAGCAATTTCGGCATTGTCGTTCAGGTAATGTTTTAGTTAAAATCACCATCATCAGAATCAAAGGTAGTCTTATTGTCGCAACCAAGTATATCACATTGACGGGCACTAGGAGAAAAATAAGCGACCATTTTGGGTCACTACAATTTTATGGAAAAAATCAAACATTTATATCAGGAACTATAATGATGAACTAAATGTGCAGTTTTTTGTTGAAAAAAAGTAAGGTCTGCAAATGCAGACATGTCGATACACATTAGTTTTAGTGATATGCATGGAAATGTCTGCCAATGCAAACAGATCGTTTTGTTGATTTTTTAAATTCAAAAGTCATACAGGGAGAATATATAAATGAATAAGTATATTTAAACTTAACTCATCCTCGAAAAAAACAACAAATTTTAGGCACATAATATTACTATAAGAAGATAGGTATCTACTACGACTTGTGGTTTCTATGGTACATGTAAAAAAATATATAAAGAGAATACATAAATAGACAATAATATTCAAACTTAACTCCTCCTCGAAAAAAGTAAAAAACAAATTTTAGGAACTTATAATGTCAGAAGACAGATATCTACTAAGACTTCTAATTTGGATGGAAAATTTCAAAACACTTTCCCACACAAGGTGCTGGTTTCATTTCACAACCTTTGCATCTCCATGATGTTTGCCCCCTCTTCCGCTCTTCGAGCATTGTCTACAGTGAAGGAAGTAACTTTTCCTTTTATAACCTTCTGGTACAGGGATTTTCTCTAAAATGTCTTTGATCTCCGTTTGTGCCGGTGTTCCTGAAGTGTTGCGATTTTGCGATGGTTTATGTTTAAGGTAACTCAAGGACCTTGTTTTACGAACGTTCTTCCATCTTTATTGTTAGGAGGTACCAGAAGCAAATGTTTTATGATACTCTCTCTAAATTCAAGTAATTTTACTTTGGAATTTGTGATTTCACCATATAAGTGAAAAGTTTTTATTATTGTAACGTCGAGAGCAAATGGAATAAAACCTTTTTGTACCAACGTATAGATTTCCTAGGACAACTGTAATATGAAGTCAGTTGGTCAGATCTGTCAACGCCAGACATATGCAGATTGTACTCAAGTACCTCTTTTGGTTTGGTATTTTCTTGTCCGTAGGAGTTATTGACTTGATCCAAATGTGGGTGAAACTTTGTAGCAATACACAACACTTCCCGTTTATCCTTCCATTTGGATACGTATACTTTGCCCCTTCGCAACCACTTGTGCTCTCCTTCTTTCAACTTTTTGACAGGGAGTGCTTTAGGGTTATTTTTTCTGTTAGGCCGCAGGGTTCCGGTAGTGTGTCTTGAGTTTGAGTAGTTTATTTGATAACGTAACACTATTATAAAAATTATCCATTACGAGATGGTGACCTTTATCCAAGAAAGGTTCAAGTAGGCGACAGACTAAAGATTCCCGTTTGGAGCCACCACCATTAGGATCAATTGCTTTGCCTTTGTGTATCTCCTTATTATGTTTATATCCATTGGGAGACCATAGTTCGTAGAATTTGATGTCATATTTCGCCTTTTTGTCTTGTGTGTACTGGCGGAAACTAAGTCTTCCCCTATGCAAAAGTAATGACTCATCCAAAGATAAATGTTCTCCTGGGGAATAGGCCTGCTGATATCGTTTTATCAGCATTCTCAAAATGTACTGGGGAAAAGATTTGGGATGTTCAGTGTGGGTTCATGACAGGAAGAGAGATGCTGCACTCACCAACTATTCTCACTTCAGCAGGTAGTTAGGAAATGCTTGAATGTGGGAAATAAAGTATATTGCACGTTTGTAGACTTGGAAAAAGCGTATGATACTGTATGTAGGCTGAAGCTGTGGAGTATTTTGAAAAAATATGGTGTGGATGATTGGCTAATTCGAGGTATTAAATCGCTATATTACAGTAGATCATGTGTGAGAACTAATGGAATGCTCAGTAACTATTTTAGAATTGAGCAGGGTGTCAAACAAGGATGTGTGATATCTCCATGGTTATTCCACATATTCATAGACAAATGCATAAGCGAAGTTTTCCCGGAGACGGGTGGCGTAAAAATGAATACTTCTGGGGCAAAAGTGTTACTGTACGCCAACGATGCAGTACTACTTAGCGAATCTGAAGAAGAAATCCAGCGGGTGTTAGAGTTACTAATTACAGTAACAAATACAATGAATCTACGTGTGAACGTTAAAAAATCTGTGGCTAATGATAATTATGTCGAGGCCATACCACCCTTTTCACCACCACCATACCACCACGTGTGAATGCAGAGAAAACCAGAGTTTTTTGTTTGATAAAAATGGTGGAACGAGTAATTGCAGTCTTGATAAATGGTGATCTAGTAGAGAAAGTAAAGGAATTTAAATATTTAGGAAGACTGTTTTCAAACAACGGAAGAATAGATGATGAAATACAAAGTCGGGTAAATGCAGACAGAAAGGTGCTGAGACCTATGACCACTGTAGCTAAGGGTGAATGTGTATATAAAGAGGCCAAAGTGGCTGTATATAAGAGCGTGCTGATCCCGACTGTTCTATTGAGGTCTGAAAGTTAGGTGTGTGAAAATGTCTTGGGTAGAATGAAAATGACCAATTATGGCAGCACACCAAATTTCAAGTTTCTAAGCCAACTGCAAGTTGAAAAACTTTTAATGCACGACCTACGTAAATCACGTATTATATATGTATAAACAAATAAAAAAACTCTGGACGCAGCAAGTGCGTTATGGCAGTGAATTTTTATAAAAATGCTTTGAATATCAAATATGTATTTTTAATGCAAGCAGTCATCAAATTGGTTACCGGTATAACTTATATAGTAGAAACAATGTGCCATATTTTATCAAAATAACTTATTGTTTGAAAATGTACAAAAATTTTCCGACAATATACCTTAAACGTTGGTTTTCTAACCAACAAATCTTAGGTTAATAGCAAATTGAGTTATTGAAATTTGAAGCATTTAATGAAAATTTGCTACCAAAACGCGCTTACTGCGTCTTGATTTTTTTCTTACAAACATATTTCGATAAAAAATGCAATAAAATAAGGCTGTTCGAAAAAAAAAAGTAGGGATCACCAACGATCGACATGTGCGCCAGCCGGTGATTGTCAAAATAATTTTATAAGATGCAGCTCAAGAGACCCTATAATTAACTTATACAATTTTTTCTCGTCTCTTGTATAAATAATAATTATATTCAGCTTTACCTTAGAAACACGTCACCCTGTATAATATCAGCCCTTTTGTAAAACTTCGTTCCTTTATATATGCTGATAAAACATAACAAACACTGTTTAATCCACCCACTAACATTAATAAAGGAATAATTTGCACTTATATATAAAAATTCCAAATGACACAAATAATTCGTCGACTCAAACATATAAACGATCTCATATCATACGGTAAATGTCAGTTACAGCGTGTAACAGACCTGCGCAATAATATCAAATGTTCCGTTACCACGGCAACAAGATACTAGATCTCGTATAAGTTGTTGACAATGAAAACGGTGAAATTAAACATAAATACTTCAAATTTAAATAGCTCAATATTCTGTAACCCTAGAAAGCTCAATTTTGGCGCATAGTTAGGTCTTTCCCAAAGCAATATGTACACCAAATTTTATCGAAATATCCTTGTAATTTTCGGAGAAAACATTTTTTTTTTTCGAAAGAAAACTCAAAATTTTCCCGGAAAATCGTGTCCGATTTTTCTGGCTAACGAACTCATCCAAGCTATTAATAAAAGAAAGGCACTTGCCGAGTTTTATCAAAATCGGTTAATTATTTGTTGAGTTATCGGTTGGATATATATATATATATATATATATATATATATATATATATATATATATATATATATATATATATATATATATATATATATATATATATATATATATATACATACATATAAAAATCGAAACTGACCCCGGATATGGGTTCTAGAGGCCCAAATTCGCGCACATTTGCAAAAATTTTTGCAAAGTCTCACCATGGATCCTCTCTATTAGTGAATTTTTTTAAATAGAAGTTTACTAAAAAAAATGAAAGTGACGCTGGATATGGATTCTAGGGGTTCTCATTGGCGCTCATTTAAAAAAAATGCACTCTCACCATCGATGCCACTCTATTAGCGAATTTTTAAAATGAAAATTCGCAAAAAAAACTGGGAATGACCACAAATAATCTCGGTTAGTTCCCGTCCTCTTTTTGTGTTATTTCTAGCACACCTGAGTTGACGTTGTATATACAAATAACAAAACCGCAATATTTGCCATGTCACTTTACACACGTGTGCATATATAATTGTTATGTTCATGAATAGCATACGTATCAAGAAACCGGCTAAAATATATTGTTAAATAGTTATCTTGTTCGTCACAGTACATAAGTTTGTGGCACAATTACGCATACATTAAGTGGTACCGGTACCAGAATGAACACAAATTACATACAGAATAGTGGAACACCACTATGTAGGTACTCCGGTAAGAAAAGTGCAATATATATTTTTAGTGAATTTTTATTAAAAAAATTCACTAATAGAGAGGTATCGATGGTGAGACTTTGCAAAAATTCTTTCAAATGAGCGCGAAATAGGACCCCTAGAACCCATATCCGGGGTCAGTTTGAATTTTTATATGCTTATATATATATATATATATATATATATATATATATATATATATATATATATATATATATATATATGTATCCGTCTGATAACTCAAAAAATAATTAACCGATTTAGATGAAACTCGGCAAGTGCCTTTCTTTTATTAATGGCTTGGATGAGTTCGTTGGCCAGAAAAATCGGACGGGGTTTTCCGGGAAAATTTTGAGTTTTCTTTCAAAAAAAAATTTTTTTTCCGAAAATTTCGATAAAATTTGGTCTACATATTGCTTTGGGAAATACCTAACTATGTGCCAAAATTCAGCTTTCTAGGGTTACAGAAAATTAAGCTATTCAAATTTGAAAAATGTTTAAATCATAAGTATGTGGTTGCTGTTGGTTAGTCAATGCTTTTCTTATTGACTCATGAGATTCATTCATCAACCTTCCATTGACTTCTGCTTCTGCCGCTGTTACAGTCCTTTTATTTAGATCTAGAGTTGTAACCACTCATACAAACAGTGTTTTTTAACCACGTGGCTGGGCGACTGACCGAATTCATTCCCAGTTGCTGTTGATTTACTCATATTAGTGAATTTTTCTCTTAATATGTTTGAAGATGTGGTGTCTACTTCATTCCAAGTCACTATTAACCGACTATTTATGAAATCAAATAAGTAAATTAAATCGATTGTCATAAAATATGTAGTGTATTAAGACAAGGGAAAAAGAAATAAAACATATATAACTGTGCACATTTTGATTATATTTTAGGGTGCTTGAGAGAGGTATTGTCACAGCTTAATGTCTTATTAAAGTTCATTTGTAAATAGGTTTAATTTTTATATGTTTATATATATATATATATATATATATATATATATATATATATATATATATATATATATATATATATATATATATGTGTGATTTTGAATTGAGGGTGTCAGACGGCGCATCCTAAACAGCGCAGCCAAGATATGAAACAGAAACGTTAATACCGTATACAGTGTTGTCGGGTTGTACTTTTTTTCATTGAATAAGATGTAATAAATATTTTATACTTTTTAATATATTTTTGGCTGTATCAAATACATCTAAAAATAGGTCCAACAGCATCTACAAATAATGTAAAAAAACATAATATTGTTACATTTAAGTGTATATTTGTTAAATTTGTAGAGAACCATCCGAACGCTTTTTAGTGAATTTTTTTCGAAAAAATCCACTATTGGAGAGATTCCGACTTTTGAATTTAAAAAAAAATGAGCGTGAACTAGGACCCATAACCGGGGTCAGTTTCATTTTTTATATGTATTACAGCGATAAGTCAAAAAATAATATGCCGATTTCGATCAAGTTTTGCATGTGCCTTCCTTTTGTAAGTGACTTGGATAAGTTCGTTAGCCAGGAAAATCGGAACCGGTATTCCGGGAAAATTTTGTTTTCTATCGAAAAAAATGTTCTCAAAAAATAAAACAGCTGTGGTAACCAAATTTGATAGGTAGGTTTGTTTTGTTTTTTGTTTCTTTAACGTCGGCCTATGTCCGCGACTATGGCCAATCATCGACGCCAGGGAGCAGTTTCACCTCACTATCCTGGAAATTTTGCTGAACCCCTGCATTTCTGTAAGGAGGGTATGGATCTTTATCGTGCCCAACATCGCATGGACACGGGACCGACGGCTTTACGCCCCCTCCGAAGGGCGGAAGGTGCAGACATTCAACTTGCTCAAATACAATGCCAGAACCTCGATTGATGTTAGCTTTACAGTTTGTACTGAAAAAGTGAAAGGAGTACCCTGGGATCGAACCCAGTACCTTTCGGTCCAGAGGCACATGTTCTTACCCCTAAACCACCAAGGTTCGTGAATTTTGATAGAAATAATCTGGCACAAAATATTTTTTTTAACTTTTAGCTTGTAACAGAAATAAAAATGTTAGTTTATAGTCTACTTCTTATCTCACAAACCTACCTAGCAAATTTGGTTGCCACAGCTGTTTTATTTTTTGAGAATTTTTTTTTCGATAGAAAACAAAATTTTCCCGGAATACCAGTTCCGATTTTCCTGGCTAACGAACTTATCCAAGTCACTTACAAAAGGGAAGGCACATGCCAAACTTTATCGAATTCGGCGTATTATTTTTTGTCTTATCGCTGTGATATATATATATATATATATATATATATATATATATATATATATATATATATATATATATATAACTTATAAAAATTGAAACTGACCCCGGATGTGGGTTCTAGGGGTCCTAGTTCGCCCTCATTTAATATTTTGTTTATAAAACTCAAAAGTCGGGATCGCCCCAATAGTGGATTTTTTCGAAGAAAATTCACTAAAAAGCGTTCAGCTGGTTCTCTGCAAATTTAACCAATAAACACTTAAATGTAACAATATTGTGTTTTTTTACACAATATTTTCCCGGAATACCAGTTCCGATTTTCCTGGCTAACGAACTTATCCAAGTCACTTACAAAAGGGAAGGCACATGCCAAACTTTATCGAATTCGGCGTATTATTTTTTGTCTTATCGCTGTGATATATATATATATATATATATATATATATATATATATATATATATATATATATATATATATATATATATATATATATATAAACTTATAAAAATTGAAACTGACCCCGGATGTGGGTTCTAGGGGTCCTAGTTCGCCCTCATTTAATATTTTGTTTATAAAACTCAAAAGTCGGGATCGCCCCAATAGTGGATTTTTTCGAAGAAAATTCACTAAAAAGCGTTCAGCTGGTTCTCTGCAAATTTAACCAATAAACACTTAAATGTAACAATATTGTGTTTTTTTACATTTTTTGTAGATGCTGTTGGACCTATTTTTAGATTTATTTGATACAGGCAAAAATATATTAAAAAGTATAAAATATTTATTAGATCTTATTAAATGAAAGAACTACAACCCGACAACACTGTATACGGTATTAACGTTTCTGTTTCATATCTTGGCTGCGCAGTTTAGGATGCGCCGTCTGACACCCTCAATTCAAAATCAACCACATATATATATATATATATATATATATATATATATATATATATATATATATATATATATATATATATATATATATATATATATATATATATATATATATATATATATATATATGATAACTCAAAAAATAATTAACCGATTTCGATGAAACTTGGCAAGTGCCTGTCTTTTATTAATGGCTTGGATGAGTTCGTTATCCAGAAAAATCAGACGGGGTTTTCCGGAAAAATTTTGAGTTTTCTTTCGAAAATTTTTTTTTTCTCCGAAAGTAACAAAGCTGTTTCAATGAAATTTACCATATATGTTGCCTCAACCTTAATACGTACCAAAATTCAACTTTCTAAGTTTAGAGAAAATTGAGTTACTCAAATTTTAAATTTTCTTCCGAAAAAAATTTTTTTCTCCGAAAATTACAAAGTTATTTTAATGAAATTTTGTGGATATCTTGCCTTAGGAAAAACCTTACTACGTATTGAAATTAAACTCTCTAAGTTTATAGAAAATTGAGTTATTTAAATTTGAAGCATTTAATAAAAATTCACTACCATAACGCACTTGCTGCGTCCCGAGTTTTTTACTCTTGTTGTCCATTAATGTGTGACTATTTACAGTGTTGTCTGTAGTATATTTTCCACCGTAAAATGATCAGCTTTGACTTACGTATAAAACAGCCTCCTACGAATCCCCCGCCTACACGCAGTTATATAATGTTTACATATTACCCATTATATACTTACACACTCTAAGTCCAACGGGTAGGTACATGAATTTAACAAGTCCAAGCATCAACAGGAATCCCAGCGTTTACATAATAAAACAAAACCCATGACGCCAACAAAGATTGTATCATAAGCTAATACAAAAAAACTCTGGACGCAGCAAGTGCGTTATGGTAGTGAATTGTCATTAACATGTTTTTAATAGCAAATATGTTTTTTTAAGAAAGCAGGCATCAAATTTGGTTACCAGTTTAATCTATATATTAGAAACAATGTGCCATGTTTCATCAAAATAACTTTATTGTTTGAAAATGTACAAAAATTTCCGAAAGTAAACTTAAATTGTTCCCGAAAAAACTGGTTTTCTGATCAACCTTACAGGTTAATAGCAAATTTGAAGCGTTTAATGAAAATTCACTACCATAACGCACTTGCTGCGTCCCGAATTTTTTTTCTTACGAAGATTTATTATATTTGGATGGAAAAGGGAAAAATGCAATAACATGGGGCGTGTTCAATTAAAAAAAAATTTGAAATGCCAACGACTTATGGACCACCCTGTAATTGTGGAAATATTTTTTAAAATGTAGTTCAAGACACCCTATAATTAATGTATACAACTTTTTTTCGTAACTTGCATAATAACTGATATATTGAGCTTTAATGGTTTTTTTACGAAAATTTGACAAAATGATATACCATTAAACGATAAACTCTTTAGCCAACACTGCTGCTAAAGCATCAGAGAAAGGGTCTATTTGAAATAAATTTTCTGGGAATATTTTAGTAAAATGAAGGACAATGACAATTGAAACTAAGAGTTCAGGCTTTGTAAAACATTATTCTTGAGACATTTTCCTTCGACAGATCATATTAGTTTCAGGTTGATTGCCTAAATATTACCAATTGTGACGTTTAAAATCGCGACTTTGGCGTTTTGAGGAAAACCCAAATTTATTTTTCTTTAAATGCCTGTAACTTTTTTGTCCTTTGACCTACAGGGCTAAATTTTGGTAGGTAGCTTACCTATAAGGATATAAACCCGTGCACCAAATTTGGTTGCCCTTACTTTATTTTGTTAATTCCGGAGATATAAATTTTATTCGAATGAAAACTCAAAATTTTCCCGGAAAACCTCGTCCGATTTTCCTGACTAACGAACTTATCCAAGCCATTTACAAAAGGAAGGTACATGCGAAATTTTATCAAAATCGGCCCATTATTTTTTGAGTTATCGGTTTGATATATATATATATATATATATATATATATATATATATATATATATATATATATATATATATATATATATATATATATATATAATATGGATTCTAGGGGTCCTAGTTCGCGCTCATTTGCAATTTTTTTTCTACGAAAATTCACTAATAGTGCTGCAAATTGAATCATAACTTCCACATAGCTGTGATAATCTACTCTTCTCACAAAGACATCCTCATGAAATAGATTCAGGGTCCATGACTTAATCACAAAGAAAATATTCGTATTCCTGTACCCATAAACTTCTGAAACGTTATATTACTCGAGTTTTAACGAAAAAATGTCAACTTTCACAAAATCACCCCTATTTATCCCCTGCCCCCTGAAGGGATCTTACCCAAAAACAATTCGAAGCGTTTCCTCGTCGGGTGCTACCTGGATACAGACAGACAGATAGGAATACAGGCCGACAGACCGACCGACCGACAGACAAAAACAATTTGGTTCTAAAATCAAGTTTTCTATATGTTTTGAGACTTTTACGCTGTTTTAGCACACACAAAAAAAACGAAATTTCTGTCACCAATATTCCACCCCCGCACATTCAGTTCCTAATTTAATTTTCGTACAGAATACCAGATGTTTGATGAAATTGAAACTTTTCTAATAAGCAAACTAAGCAAACCGTAAAACGTTATATTACTCAAGTTTTAACGAAAACATGTCATTTTTCACCAAATCACCCCGCATTCATCCCCTACCCCCTGGAGCGATTTTACCTAAAAACAATCCGTTCGTTTGTCGGGTGCTAACTGTATACAAAATTTGAAGACGATATCTCAATTCGTGGCTACAAACAGACAAGACATACAGACTGACAGACCAAATAAATTTGGCTCCCAAATCATGTTTTATATATGTTTTGATACTTTTTACGACGTTTAAGCGAATCTAAAATGAGATATTGAGATGTAAACAAATTTTAAGACTAAAATTGTTCTTATTTCACCGTCACAATGGGTGGTTATTTAAGTTTCTTAATTTTACAACAGGACAATGCGAGAAACAAACGTTCAACGTTGTGAGTGTTTGCAGATATCATAATACTGCCAATAGGACTAAAACAGTCAAAATTTGTGACATGCCTGGTGTAATAAAAGTTTTCTTATCATAACTACTAGAATCTATTTTATTAACTAGATTGTAAGCAAACTTTTGCTAAAACCACACTCTGCGAGTTGCCAACAGTTGCACCTCAAATATGTCAAAGCACTGCTGTAGCTTACACAAGATAAAATTTACAACTTTTTTTCTCTACTCATTCCAATCGACCATCGAGCAGTATCGCCAGTATAGTAGGGATTCCATACCAGGACAAAGATCTCGTCACTGCAAGTGCAAGCGCTCAGTTGCTTGGTCGCTCAGACCATGGTCACTGCTTCCTGCGCAATGCAACCCGAGGTCACACAGTCATCACACCCACGTATCGTTTGGCACTACAACTCCGAGAACTGGGACGAAATGCGGGATTGCGTTTCCTCTTTCCATGGGCGCCTGTCTGTCTCTCTCATCCTGACCCCTCTGATTTCTCACAAAACGTCACCGAAATTATCCAAGCTGGCATAGAATTATTTATTCCACGTACACAGAAAACCTCTTCAGCCACTCAAAAGCCCCGGTTCTCTAAATCATGTGACAAGGACAGGCTTGAAAAGGTCAAAGCTCACAAAACGTTTCTACACAATCCCAGTCAAGAAAACCGTCAAGCATTTAACGACGCAAGAAACCGCTATGTCCGCATTCTTTCTGAGGCAAAAAACTCGTTTAATAACCACATCAAAAACAAGGTCCTCTCAAGCTCCAACGACAGCAAACCCTTCTGGACTCTTGCTAAATCTATTGGGAGTAATTTCTGCAAGAGTACGTTCCCACCTCTTGTTTCAAGGGATGAAATTTTTTCTACCGCCCTGTGCGAGGCGGAACTTTTTGCCTCGTTGTTTGCCGGCAATTCTACTCTCAACCCACCTCCAAATGTTCAACCTCTAACAGTCCGCATTGTCACGCATAACATGACTGATATTATTTTCAAAACTAAAAAGGCACGAAAGATGCTCTCTTCTCTTATTACCAGGAAAACCTCTTACCTTGACGAGATCCCAGCAATTGTTCTCAAAAAATGCGCACCAGAACTTGCTCATGTCCTGACTCGTCTGTTTCAAACATCTTACAATAGAGGCATATTCCCTAGTAACTGTAAAACTTCTCGAGTACAACCCGTCCCCAAGAAAGGATCCCAAGCGCTTCCTAGCAACTACAGGCCTATTTCTCTCCTTTCAGTCGCCTCTAAAGTGATGGAAAAGTATATTAACACCAAATTACTTAAATTTATTGAAAAACGCCGTCTAATCCACGACATGCAGTATGGATTCCGTCAGCGCAGATCAACTGCCGACCTTCTTTCCGTTGTCACCCATTCTTGGAGCAAGTCTATGGAACTACACGGTGAATCCCAGATTGTCGCTGTAGACATATCCAAAGCATTCGACCAGGTCTGGCACGCAGCGCTGCTTAATAAACTTCCGGCCTATGGCCTACCACCAAAACTCTGTACCTGGACAGCAAATTTCCTCTCCAACCGGAGCACTTCTGTTGTCGTGGATGGCCATTCCTCTAAACGGTATCCAATTCATGCAGGAGTCCCTCAAGGTTAAGCTTTAGCCCCTACTTTGTTTCTTCTCCACATCAAGGACCTCATCTCTAGCACATCCAACCCAGTTCACAGTTACGCGTACGACAGCACCCTCCACCCAAATATACAATATTCTAAGCCTGTCTCTTTACCCCAATTAGATGAGGATCGCAGACTCACGGAGGGTTCTGTCTCTGTGGATCTCCAAACAATATTAGACTGGGGAAGTGGATATCTTGTACAATTCAACTCCACCAAATCTCAGTCTTGCTTTCTATCTCATAAGAGATACACCAGCACTAGACCCATCACAATGAACAACCAAGTTATTCAAAGTAATTAGTCCTTTTCATTTGTTGGCATTTCTGTGGATCGAAATCTCAATTAGCACCAACATGTCACATCAATTGCAGAAGCGGCTGCTAAGAAATTAGGTTTCCTCTTCCGGGCTCGCAAATACTTTTCACCAGCTAATCTATACACCTTATATACTTCACAAATAAGGCCAACCCTCGAATACTGCTCCCACATCTGGGGTGCCGCTGCCGCTTCTACACTCGTTATCCTGGACTCCATTCAGTAGGGAGCTAGACGTACCGTTGGTGACCTCTCTCTTTTATAGATATCTGCACGAGCACTGCTCAGAGGAGCTTTCTTCCATAGTTCCTCCACCTGGTGCCCCCAACAGATCTACCAGGGGAACAGAGCGAATGCACCCTTTTACTGTCCAGGTCATCAGACATAGAACATCTTGTTATGCCCGCTCTTTTGTCCCGAGGACTTCCAAGTTGTGGAATTCCTTGCCGGCACATATTTTTCCTTCTCCTCCAAACCTCCAAACCTTCAAGTCCAGAATTAACCAGTTGCCTCTCTTCTCCTTGTCGACACCCAGGGTACGATAGTATTAAGGCTGTAAGCCCTCGTGATGTGTTGTTGAAATACTTTTTTAAAGCATTGACTTTCTACCTACATGTCAAACCCTGCTAAAAGCTGTGGCATTACTGCCACTGAGATTGAAACGCTATTGCGTTATCTTACAGGGACCCTGACCTGATGGGAACAAATTATGTTAGTCAAATGTCCTCACGACTTTTATATTTAACAAGCTGACTGGACCTCGGAGTCACAAGGGAGACATATCAGTTTAACTTAAATAAAACGTGCCCAAAAACAAGATAACATTTTAAAAATTAAATTAATTGATTAAATTATTAAATAAACTAATAAAATCTGTTGTCTCCTAGTTAACCTAAATCTTATTTAATATTAACACTCATGTTCATGTGCTATTTCATAGGTGTAAGAACTGTTGAAAATAGTCTGGGTACACTATTCGCTATATGGGGAACTTCTGGTATATTAGGGTGAATTAAAGCGTACCTATAGCCGAATAGCTCAGTTAGCGAGGTGAGTAACCTCTAGAATCAGACTAGGAGGTCGCAAGTTCGAGTCCCTTATTCAGACAGTTTACGATTTTGGGGCCGAAGCCCCTGCCTTCTCGTCCAAAGACTTTATGCCATGGTATCCTACACTGTGAGGTCGAAACCACCCACAAAGAGACCCCTACAACATCTACACTCTCAAAAATCATCAGGTAATTTAAAACTGGACCCATAGAACCCTCATCACATTCATACGACCGTACGATTCACTCCACTCTCACTTTTCCCGAAATCTCATCCATTTCTCTGTCCGGACCCCTCGCTTTCTCCGCTGTTTGCCTCAATCACACTTCGCGTTTCCTCTCCCAGCTGTATTTCTGCGGCCTATTCATTGATATTGAGACAGTCGTTCTTCTTTACTCGATTGTGGAAAGGTCAGCTTCTGATGAGTTATGGGTAGTGTCCTTTGTCTATGTGTATGTAAGCTCCCCCCCTACAAGTCAAAGACTTCTGGGTGCGAAGTTTGTTTAGTGTGGTTTTATTAAATGTGTTATTATTATTATTAACATATTGGGTTTGCAAATGGCGTGCAAAGTATCGCCACTCTTGTTTCCATTGGGACTTCTATCTTAGCTGTGTAAAATACAAAGTGCAAGTGCTAAAATATTAAATTAGGAAAGATCCTGGCCGTTTGGCTAGCTCATTGCTAAATATAATATAATCTAAAAACACGTAGCTAACTTATTGTTTCCGTTTGTGTATTTCAAACAGTTGTATTACTAAGTCGGCGGAAAAGCTAAGAAGGCGTTAGACTAAATAATAACAGTTTTCGCTAACGTGCAGGGATCAACATACTTATTTATTGACTAATTGGATTATACATTATGTCATACAAAAAGTTTTGCCTGTGCTTGTAGTTAACACAATTTTACTGAATATCTTATTCTTAAACCGCCAGCTCTCAAACATTATTTAGTTACATTATAACCCATTAAGGCTGGATGCATTCTCCCAATAATTAGAACCGTAGACCGGTTTCGCTCTCATTAGAGCTCTTCAGTACGGCATACTAATTGTAGCAAAAATGAACCAAAAGTAATACGGCTATAGTATAGCCAGCCTTTCAACACTGAGTGGTGGACGTGCCGCCACCTAGTTGCGGAACCAAGTAGTATGTTGTCACGCCAGCTCCAAATAACACAAAGTGTTAGAAAAATAGAGACTGTATACAACTAACTAACAGTTTAGAAAATTGTCAGCCCTGGCCCATTTCTACCCCAATATAATTGTTGCGAAAATGCATCTAGTCTTACATACTTTGTCCCTATATTGGGGTAGAAATGGGCCAGGGCTGACAATTTTCTAAATTGTTAGTTAGTTGTATACAGTCTCTATTTTTCTAAAACTTTGTGTTACTTGGAGCTAACGTGACAACATACTACTTGGTTCCGCAACTAGGTGGCGGCACGTCCACCACTGACTTAGTATTATAACCTATGTCTAAGTTTTGATTCCGTTCTGGTTCTAGCGTTCACAAATGTTTCTAGTCGTGGCTATTTTCCTTTACTAAAAAATAGAAACTATTGGTCTTTTGCAACCAAGATGTTTTAGAAAAGAATACCTGATTAAGGCAATAATTTCGACATGTGTACTTGTTTGCATTTAACTACGAGTAAAATGAAACACAATTAATAATAAAATCGAATATTTTATTTAAATCAGGGGTGTGCCGAAATTACATATTCAGGTAAATCAAAAGTGATAGTATATTAATTCAGTTTGTCTAGTCAGCAGTTGACGACCTTGCCTCTAGTACTAACTAAATTAAGTACACATGTACCGGAATCATAGATAGATGTCACGGATCACGTGCCATGAATCATGATTTAGATACTCAATTTCTAGACTGGTGGTCCAGGAGATCCCACTAAATATACACTGAGACTGAAACTTAATATATATCCATTTGCGGCCACAGTGTAATTGCTTTAAATTTTAAATCAGAAATGTTCATCATGTATGTCGTTTTTACTTTATAGATATAAATCAATAAGCTAAGCGTGTATCCATACAATAAGCTCTTTAACAGTTCGATTTCAATGGATTTACGGTTTACTGTTACCTTGAGGAACGTTTATTTAAGCCCAAGGCAATATAAAATTTAGTAAGTCATAGTTAATGATTTTAAAATAATAAAGGGACGATGTAATTTGCTGACCAAAATAAATGTTGCCGACCGAGGCTTTAATCTTTAAGGATTTCTTTGATATTTCATATTTTGTATCCTAATGTTGATGTCTTTCTGCTACCGACGTTTCACAAAAAAATCTTAATATTTAAGGGTAGTTTACTCTTGATGTTTTTTCGTTTTTTAGTGCGACCAGAGAAAGTGTAAATGTGACCAAGCTATAAATTTACACATAATCACTGCTGGCAACTGTCTTTCTGCTACCAAAGTTTCACAAAAAAATATTCATATTTAAGGGTAGTTAACTCTTGGGGTTTTTTCGTTTTTTAGTGCGACCAGAGAAAGTATGAATGCGACCAAGCTATAAATTTACACAGAATCACTGCTGGCTACTGTCTTTCCGCTACCAAAGTTTCACAAAAAAATATTCATATTTAAGGGTAGTTTACTCTTGAGGTTTTTTAAATTTTTAGTGCGACCAGAAAAAGTATGAATGCGACCAAGCTTTAAATTCACACAGAATCACTGCTGGTAACTGTCTTTCCGAAACCTAAATTTCACAAAAAAATATTCATATTTAAGGGTAGTTTACTCTTGAGGTTTTTTCATTTTTTAGTGCGACCAGAAAAAGTATTAATGCGACCAAGCTTTAAATTTACACAGAATCACTGCTGGCTACTGTCTTTCCGCTACCAAAGTTTCACAAAAAAATATTCATATTTAAGGGTAGTTTACTCTTGAAGTTTTTTAATTTTTTAGTGCGACCAGAAAAAGTATCAATGCGACCAACCTATAAATTTAGAGAGAATCACTGCTGCTAACTGTCTTTCCGATACCAAAGTGTCACAAAAAATATTCATATTTAAGGGTAGTTTACTCTTGAGGTTTTTTCGTTTTTTAGTGCGACCAGAGAAAGTGTAAATGCGACCAAGCTATAAATTTACACAGAATCACTGCTGGCTACTGTATTTCCGCTACCAAAGTCTCACAAAAAAAATATTCATATTTAAGGGTAGTTTACTCTTGAAGTTTTTTAATTTTTTAGTGCGACCAGAAAAAGTATGAATGCGACCAACCTATAAATTTACAGAGAATCACTGCTGCTAACTCTTTTTCCGATACCAAAGTTTCACAAAAAAATATTCATATTTAAGGGTAGTTGACTCTTGAGGTTTTTTCGTTTTTTAGTGCGACCAGAGAAAGTATGAATGCGACCAAGCTATAAATTTACACAAAATCACTGCTGGCTACTGTCTTTCCACTACCAAAGTTTCACAAAAAAATATTCATATTTAAGGGTAGTTTACTCTTGAGGTTTTTTCGTTTTTTAGTGCGACCAGAGAAAATGTGAATGCGACCAAGCTATAAATTTACACAGAATCACTGCTCGTAACTGTCTTTCCACTACCAAAGTTTCACAAAAAAATATTCATATTTAAGGGTAGTTTACTCTTGAGGTTTTTTCGTTTTTTAGTGCGACCAGAGAAAATGTGAATGCGACCAAGCTATAAATTTACACAGAATCACTGCTGGTAACTGTATTTCCGCTACCAAAGTTTCACAAAAGAATATTCATATTTAGGGGTAGTTTATTCTTGAAGTTTTTTCATTCTTTAGTGCGACCAGAAAAAGTATCAATGCGACCAAGCTATAAACTTACACAGAACCACTGCTGGTAACTGTCTTCTTGCTGCCAAAGTTTCACTAAAAAATCTTCATATTTAAGGGTTGTTTACTCTTGAGGTTTTTTCGTTTTTTAGTGCGACCAGAGAAAATGTGAATGCGACCAAGCTATAAATTTACACAGAATCACTGCTGGTAACTGTCTTTCCGCTACCAAAGTTTCACAAAAAAATATTCATATTTAAGGGTAGTTTATTCTTGAAGTTTTTTCATTTTTTAGTGCGACCAGAGAAAATGTGAATGCGACCACGCTCTAAATTTACACAGAATCACTGCTGGCAACTGTTTTTCCGCTACCAAACTTTCACAAAAATATATTCATATTTAAGGGTAGTTTACTCTTGGGGTTTTTTCGTTTTTTAGGGCGACCAGAGAAAGTGTGGATGCGACCAAGCTATAAATTTACATAGAATCAGTGCTGCTAACTGTCTTTCTGCTACCAAAGTGTCACAAAAAAATATTTATATTTAAGGGTTGTTTACTCTTGAGGTTTTTTCGTTTTTTAATGCGACCAGAGAAACTATTAATGCGACCAAGCTATAAATTTACAAAGAATCACTGCTGGCTACTGTCTTTCCGCTACCAAAGTTTCACAAAAATATATTCATATTTAAGGGTAGTTTACTCTTGGGGTTTTTTCGTTTTTTAGTGCGACCAGAGAAAGTATGAATGCGACCAAGCTATAAATTTACACAAAATCATTGCTGGTAACTGTATTTTTTCTGCCAAAGTTTCACAAAAAAATATTCATATTTAAGGGTAGTTTACTCTTGAGGTTTTTTGGTTTTTTAGTGCGACCAGAAAAAGTATGAATGCGACCAAGCTATAAATTTACACACAATCACTGCTGCCAACTGTCTTTCCGATACCAAAGTTTCACAAAAAAATATTCATATTTAAGGGTACTTTACTCTTGAAGTTTTTTAATTTTTTAGCGCGACCAGAAAAAGTATGAATGCGACCAAGCTATAAATTTACAGAGAATCACTGCTGCTAACTGTATTTCCGCTACCAAAGTTTCACCAAAAAACAGTCATATTTAAGGGTAGTTTCTGCCAAAGTTTCACAAAAAAATATTCATATTTAAGGGTAGTTTACTCTTGAGGTTTTTTGGTTTTTTAGTGCGACCAGAAAAAGTATGAATGCGACCAAGCTATAAATTTACACACAATCACTGCTGCCAACTGTCTTTCCGATACCAAAGTTTCACAAAAAAATATTCATATTTAAGGGTAGTTTACTCTTGAAGTTTTTTAATTTTTTAGCGCGACCAGAAAAAGTATGAATGCGACCAAGCTATAAATTTACAGAGAATCACTGCTGCTAACTGTATTTCCGTTACCAAAGTTTCACCAAAAAACAGTCATATTTAAGGGTAGTTTACTCTTGGGGTTTTTTCGTTTTTTAGTGCGACCAGAGAAAATATGAACGCGACCAAGCTATAAATTTACACAGAATCACTGCTGGCAACTGTCTTTCCGCTACCAAAGTTTCACAAAAATATATTCATATTTAAGGGTAGTTTACTCTTGAGGTTTTTTCGTTTTTTAGTGCGAGCAGAGAAAGTATGAATGCGACCAAGCTATAAATTTACACAGAATCACTGCTCGTAACTGTCTTTCCACTACCAAAGTTTCACAAAAAAATATTCATATTTAAGGGTAGTTTACTCTTGAGGTTTTTTCGTTTTTTAGTGCGACCAGAGAAAATGTGAATGCGACCAAGCTATAAATTTACACAGAATCACTGCTGGTAACTGTATTTCCGCTACCAAAGTTTCACAAAAGAATATTCATATTTAGGGGTAGTTTATTCTTGAAGTTTTTTCATTTTTTAGTGCGACCAGAAAAAGTATCAATGCGACCAAGCTATAAACTTACACAGAATCACTGCTGGTAACTGTCTTCTTGCTGCCAAATTTTCACTAAAAAATCTTCATATTTAAGGGTTGTTTACTCTTGAGGTTTTTTCGTTTTTTAGTGCGACCAGAGAAAATGTGAATGCGACCAAGCTATAAATTTACACATAATCACTGCTCGTAACTGTCTTTCCACTACCAAAGTTTCACAAAAAAATATTCATATTTAAGGGTAGTTTACTCTTGAGGTTTTTTCGTTTTTTAGTGCGACCAGAGAAAATGTGAATGCGACCAAGCTATAAATTTACACAGAATCACTGCTGGTAACTGTCTTTCCGCTGCCAAAGTTTCACAAAAAAATATTTATAATTAAGGGTAGTTTACTCTTGGGGTTTTTTCGTTTTTTAGTGCGACCAGAGAAAGTATGAATGCGACCAAGCTATAAATTTACACGGAATCACTGCTGGTCGCACTAAAAAACGAAAAAACCTCAAGAGTAAACCACCCTTAAATATGAATATTTTTTTGTGAAACTTTGGTAGCAGAAAGACAGTTACCAGCAGTAACTCTGTGTAAATTTATAGCTTGGTCGCATTCACATTTTCTCTGGTCGCACTGAAAAACGAAAAAACCTCAAGAGTAAACTACCCTTAAATATGAATTTTTTTTTTGTGAACCTTTGGTATCAGAAAGACAGTTAGCAGCACTGATTCTATGTAAATTTATAGCTTGGTCGCATCCACACTTTCTCTGGTCGCCCTAAAAAACGAAAAAACCCCAAGAGTAAACTACCCTTAAATATGAATATTTTTTGTGAAACTTTGGTAGCGGAAAGACAGTTACCAGCAGTGATTCTGTGTGAATTTATAGCTTGGTCGCATTCATACTTTCTCTGGTCGCACTAAAAAACGAAAAAACCTCAATAGTAAACTACCCTTAAATATGAATATTTTTCTGTGAAACTTTGGCAGCAAGAAGACTGTTACAGGCAGTGATTCTGTGTAAGCTTATAGCTTGGTCGCATTGATACTTTTTCTGGTCGCACTAAAAAAATGAAAAAACTTCAAGAATAAACTACCCCTAAATATGAATATTCTTTTGTGAAACTTTGGTAGCGGAAATACAGTTACCAGCAGTGATTCTGTGTGAATTTATAACTTGGTCGCATTCACATTTTCTCTGGTCGCACTAAAAAACGAATAAACCTTAAGAGTGAACAACCCTTAAATATAAATATTTTTTTGTGAAACTTTGGTAGCGGAAAGACAGTAGCCAGCACTGATTATGTGTAAATTTTTAGCTTGGTCGCATTGATACTTTTTCTGGTCGCACTAAAAAATGAAAAAACTTCAAGAATAAACTACCCCTAAATATGAATATTTCTTTGTGAAACTTTGGTAGCGGAAATACAGTAGCCAGCAGTGATTTTGTGTAAATTTATAGCTTGGTCGCATTCATACTTTCTCTGGTCGCACTAAAAAACGAAAAAACCTCAATAGTAAACTACCCTTAAATATAAATATTTTTTTGTGAAACTTTGGCAGCAAGAAGACTGTTACTGGCAGTGATTCTGTGTAAGTTTATAGCTTGGTCGCATTCATACTTTCTCTGGTCGCACTAAAAAACGAAAAAACCTCAAGAGTAAACTACCCTTAAATATGAATATTTTTTGTGAAACTTTGGTAGCGGAAAGACAGTTACTAGCAGTGATTCTGTGTAAATTTATAGCTTGGTCGCATTCACATTTTCTCTGGTCGCACTAAAAAACGAAAAAACCTCAAGAGTAAACCACCCTTAAATATGAATATTTTTTTGTGAAACTTTGGTAGCAGAAAGACAGTGGCCAGCAGTGATTCTGTGTAAATTTATAGCTTGGTCGCATTCATACTTTCTCTGGTCGCACTAAAAAACAAAAAACCTCACGAGTAAACTACCCTTAAATATGAATATTTTTTTGTGAAACTTTGGTAGCGGAAAGACAGTTACTAGCAGTGATTCTGTGTAAATTTATAGCTTGGTCGCATTCACATTTTCTCTGGTCGCACTAAAAAACGAAAAAACCTCAAGAGTAAACTACCCTTAAATATGAATAGTTTTTTGTGAAACTTTGGTAGTGGAAAGACAGTAGCCAGCAGTGATTCTGTGTAAATTTATAGCTTGGTCGCATTCATACTTTCTCTGGTCGCACTAAAAAACAAAAAAACCTTAAGAGTAAACTACCCTTAAATATGAATATTTTTTTGTGAAACTTCGGTAGCGGAAAGACAGTTGGCAGCAGTGATTGTGTGTAAATTTATAGCTATGTCGTATTCATACTTTTTCTGGCCGCACTAAAAAACAAAAAAACCTCAAGAGTAAACTACCCTTAAATATAAATATTTTTTTGTGAAACTTCGGTAGCGAAAAGACAGTTACCAGCAGTGATTCTGTATTAATTTATAGCTTGGTCGTATTCATACTTTTTCTCGTCGCACTAAAAAACAAAAAAACCTCAAGAGTAAACTACCCTTAAATATGAATATTTTTTTGTGAAACATCGGTAGCGGAAAGACAGTTGGCAGCAGTGATTGTGTGTAAATTTATAGCTTGGTCGTATTCATACTTTTTCTGGTCGCACTAAAAAACAAAAAAAACTCAAGAGTAAACTACCCTTAAATATGAATATTTTTTTGTGAAACTTCGGTAGCGAAAAGACAGTTACCAGCAGTGATTCTGTATAAAATTATAGCTTGGTCGTATTCATACTTTTTCTGGTCGCACTAAAAAACTAAAAAACCTCAAGAGTAAACTACCCTTAAATATGAATATTTTTTTGTGAAACTTCGGTAGCAGAAAGACAGTTACCAGCAGTGATTCTGTATAAATTTATAGCTTGGTCGCATTCATACTTTCTCTGGTCGCACTAAAAAACAAAAAACCCTCAAGAGTAAACTACCCTTAAATATGAATATTTTTTTGTGAAACTTCGGTAGCAGAAAGACAGTTACCAGCAGTGATTCTGTATAAATTTATAGCTTGGTCGCATTCATACTTTCTCTGGTCGCACTAAAAAACAAAAAAACCTCAAGAGTAAACTACCCTTAAATATGAATATTTTTTTGTGAAACTTCGGTAGCGGAAAGACAGTTACCAGCGGTGACTCTGTATAAATTTATAGCTTGGTCGTATTCATACTTTCTCTGGTCGTACTAAAAAACAAAAAAACCTCAAGAGTAAACTACCCTTAAATATGAATATTTTTTTGTGAAACTTCGATAGCAGAAAGACAGTTACCAGCAGTGATTCTGTATAGATTTATAGCTTGGTCGCATTCATACTTTTTCTGGTCGCACTAAAAAACAAAAAAACCTCAAGAGTAAACTACCCTTAAATATGCATATTTTTTTGTGAAACTTCGGTAGCAGAAAGACAGTTACCAGCAGTGATTCTGTGTAAATTTATAGCTTGGTCGCATTCATACTTTTTCTGGTAGCACTAAAAAACAAAAAAACCTCAAGAGTAAACTACCCTTAAATATGAATATTTTTTTGTGAAACTTCGGTAGCAGAAAGACAGTTACCAGCAGTGATTCTGTATAAATTTATAGCTTGGTCGCATTCATACTTTCTCTGGTCGCACTAAAAAACAAAAAAAAACTCAAGAGTAAACTACCCTTAAATATGAATATTTTTTTGTGAAACTTCGGTAGCGGAAAGACAGTTACCAGCAGTGATTCTGTATAAATTTATAGCTTGGTCGTATTCATACTTTCTCTGGTCGCACTAAAAAACAAAAAAACCTCAGGAGTAAACTACCCTTAAATATGAATATTTTTTTGTGAAACTTCGGTAGCGGAAAGACAGTTACCAGCAGTGATTCTGTATAAATTAATAGCTTGATCGCATTCATACTTTTTCTGGTCGCACTAAAAAATGAAAAAACTTCAACAGTAAACTACCCCTAAATATTAATATTTTTTTGTGAAACTTGGGTAGCGGAAAGACAGTCACAAGCAGTGGTTCTGTGTAAATTTATAGCGTGGTCGCGTTCATACTTTTTCTGGTCGCACTAAAAAATGAAAAAACCTCAAGAGTAAACTACCCTTAAATATGAATATTTTTTTGTTAAACTTTGGTAGCTGAAAGATATGTACCAGCAGTGATTCTGTGTCAATTTATAGCTTGGTCGCATTGGTACTTTTTCTGGTCGCACTAAAAAATGAAAAAAACTCAAGAGTAAACTACCCCTAAATAGGGGTGTTTTTCAATACTTTTCTGGTAGCAGATGCGGCTGGTAGGTGGCATCCAAGATATACAGTTTCATGGAAAAGTTTAGTCTATAAGTAGTCGGTCAGCTAAAATAACTAACTTTGGTCAGCAAATTACTTTTCCCCAATAATAAATGTTGTCAATGCAAAGTCGTTTTATTGCTTTTACTATTTTTTAGTGAATTTTCTTAGAAAAAAATTCACTAATGAGGAGATCTCGACTTTTGAAAAAATTTCTTCAAATGAGCGCGATCTAGGACCCCTAGAACCCATATCCGGGGTCAGTTTCAATTTATATATATATATATATATATATATATATATATATATATATATATATATATATATATATATATATATATATATATATATATATATATATAGCCAGGAAAATCGGACGAGGTTTTCCGGGAAAATGTTGAGTTTTCATTCGAAAAAAATTCTTATCTCAAAAAGTAATAAGCCGATTTTAATAAAATTTGGCATGTCCCTTTCTTTTGTAAATGGCTTTGACAAGTTTGTTAGTCAAGAAAATAGGACGAGGTTTTCCGGGAAAATTTTGAGTTTTCATTCGAAAAAAATTTTTATCTCAAAGAATAATAGGCCGATTTTGATAAAATTTGGCATGTACCTTCCTTTTATAAATGAATTTGACAAGTTCGTTAATCAAAAAAATCGGACGAGGTTTTCCGGGAAAATTTTGAGTTTTAATTTGAAAAAAAAATTTATCTTAAAAAATAAGAAATCTATGATAACCAAATTTGGTAGGTAGGTTTACGATATAAAAAGTAAACCATACACCAAAATTTAGATTTCTATGTTACAAGAAAAAAAAGTTATAATATAATATTTTGTGCCAGATCATTTCTATGAAAATTCACTACCATAACGCACTTGCTGCGTCCAGGCTTTTGTATATTGGTGTAGCATCAATAACGAAAAAGTCGCAAGTGCGTTATGTTAGTAAATTTTCATTAAAATACTTTTAATGGCAAATATGTCTTTTAATGAGAGCAGGTATCAAAATTGGTTACCAGTATAACCTATGTAGTAGAAACAATGTACCATATTTCATCAAAGTAACTTTATTGTTTGAAAAAGTACAGATTTTTTTCGAAAATGAACTTTAAATGTTCCCAAAAAAACTAGTCTTATTTGCCTGGCCAACTAACCTCTTCAAACTATTTACCCACCTACCAAGATTTAATTATTCACACAAAAGTCTATTCGACGAAACTTTAAAAAAAATCATGAAAATTTATTCAGGGAAATGCGAAAACATTTTTTTTACAGTAACTTTTTAAACATTTATTATTAATTACCAAAATTTCACAAAATTTTACAAACAATTATTTCTGTGGAAAAATTTTATATGGCACCTGGATTTTTTCACGAATAATATAAACGAAAACTTCTCTGAATGCGTCATTTTCATGCGACTGTTTTATATATATATATATATATATATATATATATATATATATATATATATATATATATATATATATATATATATATATATATATGAAAACGCTGTATCGTCATTTTTGATATGTGCCAAAAATGTGAAACAATTGAAATAACTCGAAAACAATGAACGCTATAATTTTTTTACAAACCTGCATTATAATTCGATGGATAATGCAAAAATGCAGTAATATCAGAGGTCTTCTATTTAAAAAAAGAAAATTTGTATCACCAACGACTTATGGGCCACCTGTGAAATAATTTTATAAGATGTAGCTCACAACACCCTATAATTAACCGATACATTTTTTAGTATCTTGTATAGTAACGGCAATATTGACCTTTACCGTAGAAATGCGTCACCCTGTATATAGGTCTGTAAACAGATAATAACTGAAACTAACACCGCATAATGGTTCTAGCGGTCCTAGTTCGCGCTCATTTAAAGACATCTTCTCAAACTCCAAAAGTCGTGATCTCAGTAGCGAATTTTTTCTAAAAAAAATTCACTAGCGAGGAGATCCCGACTTGAATTTTGAAAAAATTTCTTCAAATGAGCGCAAACTAGGACCCCTAAAACCCATATCAGTTTTAATTTTTATGTGTTTATTTGTATATATATATATATATATCTATATATATATATATATATATATATATATATATATATATATATATATATATATATATATATATATATATATATATATATATATAATATATAACACCGATAACTCAAAAAATAATGGGCTGATTTTGATTAAATTTGGCGAATACCTTCTTTTTGTAAATGGCTTGGATAAGTGTTCGTTAGCCAGGAAAATAGGACAAGGTTTTCTGGCAAACTTTTGGGTTTTCTTTCGAAAAAAATTTATGTCTCCAAAAAAGAAAAATCTTGGGTAACCAAATTTTCTACGCTGGTTTCCTCCATAAAGAGTATCCTTCGTGACAAAATTTAGATTTCTAAGTTAAAAGACGAAGAAATTACAATCCGCTTAGATTAAACAAAAGTTGAAACGTCAAAATTGATAATTCTGGTAGTCGGACATTTGTACGCATTAGCGCTTTGTGAGTCAAAATACGGCTCGAAATGACTAACAAGCTCCTAGATCTGTGTCTCAGCGGTCATTTTCCTTCATCTCGCTAAATTATCAGAAAAAAATAAATTTTATACAAAAATTATATGGTGTAAATAATCAAGACGTTAGAAAATTAATATATTAAAGTATATACCTGTTAGTACATACATCAGTCATGTCGACAATCGCCGAGAGGTGGAGAAGCAGCGTGGATTTAATAATGGACTCCTATAACATGCGTTCTAATCTGTCACTTTTTCTTATTTTCTCTTTTTTTAAGTCTTATTTCATTTTACCGTTTTCTGCTCAGATTGTGTAATTTCGATGAATTTTTTAGCGAGTTTTTGTGTGACAAATTCAATTAGGACGAGATGAAAACTTTTAAGACTTAATTCAATTTGAATAGCACACCTGGTTATTTGTTATTGCCCCAACTTAGTGAAACCGTTCCATACTTAATACAGCCGTAGACTTTTCCCGTGTCTTCACAAGTGCTTGTTCTTTTCTGCAACCGATTTAAATTTTTACTGCACGCAGCAAGTGTGTTATGGTAGCGAATATTCATAGAAGCTTCAAATTTTAATAGCTCAATTTGCTATTGACCTAACGTTCGTTGGCCAGGAACCAGAAAATTGTTGTACATTTTCAAACAATAAAGTTATTTTGATGCAATATAGTACATTGTTTTTACTATATAGGTTATACTGGTAACCAAATTTCATGCCTGCTTTCTTTAAAAACAAGACATATTTGTTATTAAAAACATTTTAATGAAAATTCACTACCATAACGCACTTGCTGTGTCCACACTTTTTTTACTCGTGACGTTTAAGCTCATCCGTTCTAGTAAAATAAGCACGCTTTTAGTGTCAAATTACCCACTTGCCTAACAGTTTGTTTATGTCTCCGTTTTTCCTAGAGCATCTAAATTATAGAATGGAATATATCCAGCTGTCTAAGAAGTAAGTAAATATGTAAATACTCTAACTCAACCTGAGTTTCGCTGTTTTCGGGAGGAAACTTGATCGATAAATATACTCGATGGTTTGCTATTGCCTTTCGAGAGCATTCAACAGCTGATGCTGTTTCCAGGTGATCACCCATCCATGTAAGTATTGACCGTGCCTGACGTTGTTTAACTTCGATGGCGATTAAAGACGTATTTGAGGAAAAATTTACAATTTAAAAAAACTGTATCGCGCTTAATATTCTTTTTAAGAAACGTCGTGGAAATAAAAATTGTGGGGTCACACATCCTCTTTAAAGCATTATATAATATAAGAAGTGCAAAAGTCAACTGTTTCTCAGATATTTAAGAAAGAATGGAGAAACGCCTACAACTTTGTGGTTTTTCAACTGTCAAAAATTCTACCGAGGTCAGTCATGTTAAATGTATTAGTTTCTACATGCTGGCACTATTGTCTACAAATAGAGAAAAAATTATTTACTCCATTCTTTTTGCAAGACAAAATGTTTACGGACTGGACTATGTGGTTACTCATCTCAAATTGAAAGCAATACCATTTCTAGATCATGTCAGATTTTTTCTTATGTATGCCCCAGCTCGTGTATTGAATGCTATAAGATATCAGTCACCGCCCCCCTTGGTCGCTCAGACCACGGCATGGTCACTGCTTCCTGCGCAATGCAACCCGAGGTCACACAGTCATCACACCCACGTATCGTTTGGCACCACAACTCCGCAAACTGGGACGAAATGTGGAATTACTTTTCCTCATTTCCATGGGCGTCTGTCTGCTTCTCTCATCCTGACCCCTCTGATATCTCACAAAACGTCACCGAAATTATCCAAGCTGGCATGGAATTATTTATCCCACGTACACAGAAAACCTCTTCAGCCACTCAAAAGCCCCGGTTCTCTAAATCCTGTGACAAGGCCAGACTTGAAAAGGTCAAAGGTCACAAAACGCTTCTACACAATCCCCGTCAAGAAAATCGTCAAGCATTTAACGACGCAAGAAACCGCTATGTCCGCATTCTTTCTGAGGCAAAAAACTCGTTTAATAACCACATCAAAAACAAAGTCCTCTTAAGCTCCAACGGCGGCAAACGCTTCTGGACTCTTGCTAAATCTATTGGGAATAATTTCTGCAAAAGCACGTTCCCACCTCTTGTCTCAGGGGATGAAATTGTTTCTACCGCCCTGGGCAAGGCTGAACTTTTTGCTTCGTTGTTCGCCGGCAATTCTACTCTCAACCCACCTCCAAATGTTCAACCACCAACAGTCCCCAATGTCGCGCATAAAATGACGGATATCATTTTCAAAACTAAAAAGGTACGAAAGATGCTCTCTTCTCTTAATACCAGAAAAGCCTCTGGCCTTGACGGGATCCCAGCAATTGTTCTCAAAAAATGCGCACCAGAGCTTGCTCCTGTCCTGACTCGTCTGTTTCAGATATCTTATAATAAAGGCATATTCCCTAGTAACTGGAAAACTGCTCGAGTACAACCCATCCCCAAGAAAGGATCCAAAGCGCTTCCTAGCAATTACAGGCCTATTTCTCTCCTTTCAGTCGTCTCTAAAGTGATGGAAGAGTATATAAACACTGAATTACTAAAATTTCTTGAAAAACACAGTCTAATCCACGACAGGCAGTATGGATTCCGTCAGCGCAGATCGACTGCCGACCTCCTTTCCTTTGTCATCCATTCTTGGAACAAGTCTATGGAACAACACGGTGAATCCCAGATTGTTGCTCTAGACATATCCAAAGCATTCTACCAGGTCTGGCACGCAGCGCTGCTTAATAAACTTCCGGCCTATGGCCTACCACCAAAACTCTGTATGTGGACAGCAAATTTCCTCTCCAACAGGAGCATATATGTTGTTGTGGATGGCCATTCCTCTAAACTGTATCCAATTAATGCAGGAGTTCCTCAAGGTTCAGCTTTAGCCCCTACTTTGTTTCTTCTCCACATCAATGACCTCCTCTCGAGCACATCCAACCCAGTTCAAAGCTACGCGGACGACAGCACCCTCCATTCAAATATACAATATTCTAAGCCTGTCTCTTTAGCCCAATTAGATGAGGATCGCAGACTCATGGAGGGTTCTCTCTCCGTGGATCTCCAAAAAATATTAGACTGGGGAAGTAGAAATCTTGTACAATTCAACCCCACCAAAACTAAGTCTTGCTTTCTTTCTCACAAGAGATACACCAGCCCTAGACCCATCACAATGAACAACCAAGTTATTCAAAGTAATGAGTCCTTTTCTCTTGTTAGCATTTCTGTGGATCGAAATCTTAATTGGCACCAACATGTCACATCAATTGCAGAAGCTGCTGCTAAGAAATTATGTTTCCTCTTCCGAGCTCGCAAATACTTTTCACCAGCTAATCTCTATACCTTATATACTGCACAAATAAGGCCAAACCTCGAATACTGCTCCCACATCTGGGGTGCCGCTGCCGCTTCTGCACTCGCTATCCTGGACTCCATTCAAAAGAGAGCTATACGTCTCATCGGTGACCCTACCCTCACCCAAAGGCTGCCATCCCTTGCCCACCGAAGTGCCGTTGGTGACCTCCCTCTCTTTTATAGATATCTGCACGGGCACTGCTCAGAGGAGCTTTCCTCCATAGTTCCCCCACCTGCTGCCCCCAACAGATCTACCAGGGGAACAGAGCGAATGCACCCTTTTACTGTCCAGGTCACCAGACTTCGAACATCTTGTTATGCCCGCTCTTTTGTCCCGAGGACTTCCAAGTTGTGGAATTCCTTGCAGGCACATGTTTTTCCTTCTCCTCCGAACCTCCAAACCTTCAAGTCCAGAATTAACAAGCTGCCTCTTTCCTCCTTGTCAACACCCACGGTACGATAGTATTTAGGCTGTAAGCCCTCGTGGTGTGTTGTTAAAATTTAAAAAAAAATCAAAGAAAAAGCAAGCAACATCGTTGTACGCAGAGTTGCCGGAATTCATGTATTCTACGTAGGCAGTCAGTTTTTCTACAAGTTAACAAGAAATTAATGAAAGCAATTCTGATTTTTGAATTTGCAATCAACTGGTGTAGAGCTTCGGCTACTCTTTCAGACAAATCTGTCAAACCTAAGTATATAATTCTCAACACATATTCAATACACCTCGTAGACTTCGAAACGTGATGAACGTGATATTTAATTTTTAATAAGTAACATTGTTTATGAAAGTTTGCAATGCGTCATAACTTTTTATATAGTATTGTTTAATGTTTATCGGAAATTCCTGTGAATATAAAATTGAGTCGTAAAAAGTTTTGAAACCAATTCGATAATTTGTAATTTTCCACGGCATTTCTCTACAAAATTCTAAATAAATTTGAATTGGTAACAATCGCGCTATAATAATTATAATTGCACAGTTATAACCTTCGTAACAAACAAAATAGTGCTGCAAATTGAATCATACTTCCACATAGTTGTGATAATCTACTTTCCTCAGAAAGAGATTCTCATAAAATGAATTTAGGGCCCATGGCTTGACCACAAAGAAAATATTCATATTCGTGTACCCATAAACTTCTGAAACGTTATATTACTCGAGTTTTACAACACACAAAAAATTCGATTTTCACCAATCACCTCTCATTTATCCCCTACCTCCTGAGGTGATCTCCCGAAAAAAGAATTCGCAGCGTTCTTTTGTCGGGTGCTAACTGGATAACATACCCCCACCCCCCGTGTGGGGTTGCTAGTCCTCCATCGGGCGCCTCCCAGGTGGCGGATAGGGGAACGCCTTCTAGATATAGTTGGTACCGAGGAAATCAAATACTCGGGGCGGACCAAAACTAGCACTGACCGAAGAGTTACCGGTATAAGTAACCAAGAGATAGGGCACCTTCTTACCCTTGAGATGATAAATCATCTCTAAAGGCGGAGAAACCAATGAATGGTGAACGGCAGGAAGATGCAGAAGGCAACGGGAAACCACTGCAATAAAGATCCAAATGGATATCCCTAGTTAATCAACATGGCTGAGTTCAAGGTGGAAAATTCCGGAGTTTCTAGTCCCCTATTTGGATCTCAGGGGGGGGGGGACAGTTTTGATTGCAGCTAAGAAAAAGGAAAGAGACATAAGGATCGGTACATGGAACATCAGATCCTTGTTCGAAGCAGGTAAAATTCACAACGTGCTTCAAGAAATGCAGCGACTTAATGTGAACATAATGAGACTCAGTGAAACTAGATGGCCTAATTCAGGCGAAATGAAGATTAATCAGTCAAAGATTTACTACTCGGGTAACAACGACGCAAATCACCGAAACGGAGTAGCGATTGTGGTGGAAGGTAACTTTTGTCAAGCCATAACTGGCTTCATCCCCATCTCAGATAGAGTAATGATGATAAGAGCAACAACAACCCAAAGAATACTTAACATCATTCAAGTATACGCCCCCACTTCCGATAAGAGTGAAGAAGAAATAGAACAATTCTATAATGAAATTCAACAAGCTCTGGATGTCACAAAGAACTGGGACATAACGATAATAATGGGAGACTTCAACGCGAAAGTTGGAAAGGGGAAAGTAGAAGATCTTATTGGTGATTTTGGGTTGGGCACAAGAAATGAAAGAGGGGATAGATTGACACAGTTCTGTCACGAGCAAGACAAGGTGATTACAAACACATACTTTAAACTGCCTGATAGGAGGCTTTATACTTGGAAATCACCCGCTGATAACACCAAACACGTAGTTAGGAATCAAATTGAATACGTCTTAATTAATAAAAGGTACCGAAACTCCATAATGTCGTCTAACGCTTATCCTGGAGCAGATGCAGCAACAGATCATAATCCAGTAATAGTAAGGCTCAGAGTACGACTGAAAAAGCCAAAATCCCAACAAAACAAAAAACATCTACAAACCTTAAACTTTAAAAGCCCAATAATGAGAGAACAATTGACCAAGAATATTAACAACGAACTAAGTAAGATGAGAGCTGAATCGAATGAAGAGCCAAACATAATATGGGATACCATCAAAACCACAATAACGACTTCAACAAAAGAGTTACTGCAAACAAAGAATACTGTTCACAAACTAAAACCATAAATAACTGACGAAGTTTTAAAACTAATGGAAGAAAGAAGAACGTACAAAAATATAGACAACATTGTATATAACCATATACATGGTGAGATAAGAAAAAGAATACGTGAAGCCAAAGTAAAGTGGTCAAGAGAAAAATGTGCGGAGGTGGCTGGTATAAAAAGGCAAAACCAAAGCAATGTTTTGCTAGACAGAGATGTCAAAATCATCCCAGGCATTGCAGGGAAGCTGGCAAGATGGAAGGAGTATATCCAGGAACTATTCGACGATGACAGACAACAAGAAATGGTAGAAGAGGACACAGAAGGAGATTTGAGCCCAACAATAACAAAGGAAGAGGTAATGCACGCGGTAACAATGGCAAAGTCTAATAAAGCTCCAGGACCCGACGAAATTCCAGCAGAAATAATTAAACTAATCACAGAAGATCAAATAGGCATATTGGTGGAACTATTTAACACAATATACAGCACAGGAATCATTCCCCGTGAATGGCTTAGATCGACCTTCATTACATTACCAACAACGGTTAATGCAAAAGAATGTAGTGACCACCGAACCATCAGTCTAATGAGTCATGCTCTCAAAATATTTCTAAAGATAATACACCAGAGAATTTTTAGGAAATTAGAACAAGATATTAGCGAAACCCAATTTGGCTTCAGAAATGCAATGGGAACAAGAGAAGCCTTGTTTGCCTTCAATGTGTTGACTCAAAGATGCATGGACATCAATCAGCCGATGTATGTCTGTTTCCTTGACTACAACAAAGCATTTGATAGAGTCCGCCACAACCACCTCATTCAGTTACTTAAAAGTAAAAATATAGACATGAAAGATATTAGAATAATAAATAATTTATACTACAGCGAGACGGCTAATATTAAGGTGGACAATGAACACTCAGAAGAAGTAAAAATACAACGTGGTGTAAGGCAAGGATGTGTACTATCGCCGCTATTCTTTAATCTTTACTCGGAAGAAATCATTCAAAGAGCGCTGGAAGAAACAACAATAGGAGTAAAGGTCAATGGAATACCCATTAACAATATCCGGTATGCAGACGACACCATACTCATTGCCGAAACAATAGAACATTTACATAGCTTAGTAGATCAAGTAGTGACGAGTAGCGAGGAGAGCGAACTTACCTTAAATATCAAAAAGACCAAATTTATGACCATTACAAAATCAGTTCAGCAACAGGAAAACCTATGGATCAACGGAGAACTAGTAGAGAAAGTCAGTAAGTACAGGTACCTGGGATCAACTGTCAGTGAAAATAATGAGTACGCCGAAGACATTAAATCAAGAATTGGACAAGCCAGAACCATATCTAACAGAATGAGAAGCGTGTTATGCAGTAGAGATATTAACTTACAACTTATAGTCAGAATATTGAGATGCTACGTTTTCTCGGTGTTGCTATATGGGATGGAATCATGGACGCTAAAGAAAGATATAAGTGATCGACTGGAGGCATTTGAGATGTGGTCATATATAAGGATCTTGAGGATAAGTTGGGTAGACATGTTAACAAATGAGCAGGTACTGGGAAGAATGAGAAAATAAAAAGAAATATTGAACACAATTAAAATAAGGAAGCTGCAATATCTGGGCCACGTGATGAGAGGAGAGAAATATGTATTGTTGCAGAATATGATGCAGGGAAAGACACAGGGAAAGAGAAACATAGGAAGAAGACGCATTTCCTGGCTAAATAATCTAATACAATGGTACAACTGTAGTTCCGTTGAGTTGTTCAGAGCTGCAGCATCAAAAGTGAGAATAGCCATGATAGTAGCCAACCTTCTAAGAGGAGACGGCACTTGAAGAAGAAGAACTGGATCCTAAATTTAAAGATGATATCCCAATTTGTTCCAAAGTTATTGTGTCTACTAACGGACAGACGTACAGGCCGACAGACCGACTGTCCGACCGACAGACAAAACAATTTTCGTTTCAAAATCAAGTTTTCTATATGTCTTGAGACTTATTACGCCGTTTTAGCAAAAAACAAATATCTAAATTTCTGTCACCGATATCACACCCTCACACATTCAACCTCTAATTTAATTTCAGCACAGAATACCAGATGTTTAATTGATGAAATTAAAAGTTTTCTAATAAACATACCCTAAAACGTTATATTACTCGAGTTCTAACGAAAAAATGTCAATTGTCACCAATTCATCCCCCATCCGCTACCTCCTGGAGATTTTAGCCGAAAACAATCCGAACGCTTCGTTGTCGGGTGCTAACTGCATATCAAATTTAAAGACAATATCTCAATTGGTTTTAAAGTTATTCTGGCTACAAACAAAGAGACAGACAGACATACAGACCGACAGACACAAGAAAATTTTCGTTCCCAAATCATGTTTTCTATATTTTCTATATGTTTTGATAATGTTTACGACGTTTGAGCAAAAAAAAGTGACATTTTTGTCGCTGATGCCACACTTCCACAGGTATTGACAATGTGGAAGTTACAGAGAATAGTTTTACAGAACCAAATTGCACCCACTAGACTTTCCATCAAAAATCTGCTTGGGCTTTGATAGGACTTCTGATAAATTGTCTCATATTCTGTACTAATTTCTTAACTACTTTATGACAATGGTGCTCATTTTATTGCTTATTAACGCTTTGTTTTGATTGGCCACAATAACAGTTCTTTTAATGATACATGTTCGCTTATCTCTACTTATGTTATTATTTAAAAAACTGATAACGCTTAATTGCTTTTCATAATTTAAAATAGCAAAATTAATCTTACAAAACGAGATGGCCTCTTAAATATACTGTATAGTGAACTAAAATTTGGTGTAGAGCATGTACGAGGGGGTACCCTAAAGAAACCGAACTGATGCTGTGGTGGGCGGAATTTTTGTAGTGCCGCTAGGAGCGTATAGAGCTACCATTCCCGAGTTAGTAAACCAAGTGTCGTCGGTAAAGAAGGTTTGACGCGGGTTTTGTGAATTTTTTAGCGAGAGTTGTTTTTTACGCTCGTCGGTTTTGCAATGTCGTGAGCTGTGCGCGGCCGAAAAGTTTTGCTTCTTGTCCGGAAAAACTGGTAAAATGTTAAAAACGGCCATCAAAGATGATGCTATTGGGAAAACTCAAGTGTCTGAGAGAGATTTTCCAGTTTCACAAGAGGTGAAATGTCAATTGATGACAAACCTAGCTCCGTTCGTCCTTCCACGGCTCGAACCGACGAAAATGTCTAAATCATCCTGGAAGATCGACGACAGACCATTGACGAAGTTGTGGAGCTATCTGGGGTGGCTTGGAGTCCAGTTCAGCGAATTTTAACGGAAGATTTGGGGATGAAAAGGGTGACTGCTAAATTCGTGCCCAAATCTTCCGTTGATCTTCCAGAATTATTTTGCAAGTTTTTCGATATTTTCATTGGTCCGCGTCGTGGAAGGACGACCAGAGGGACGTTTGTCGTCACTTGACCTTTCACATGACAGGCCGAGTTTGTCGGGCGAGTAATCTGAAAGGTTCGGACTATTACGTTCCGTATTCAGACAGTCGTTTTTTTTTCCACTCGAATGTTGAATAGCAGATGAGTTATGCATGGTATTCACTGCCTATATATGTTGTCAATAAAACTGTCGTATCACTTTGAGAAAACGGAAGGCTGTCGGACAGTCAGTACGGCTGCTGCAAAGGACGTGAAACAACAGATGCGCTGGTCAAGACCGTGGATAGAATCAGACAAAGCTGAGCAGCATATCCTCCTGGTCGCGTTGGACATCAAAAATGATTTAAACTTATTGTGGTTCAACAAGTTTAGGAAACTACTAGCAGATTGTCCGGAAAACCCGACTAGAGCGGTAGGCAATTTACTGGAGAACATGAGCGTCACATCTGAAAGAGTTACAAACACCAGCAAAGGATGCTCACAGGGATCAAGTTTAGGACCGATCATGTGGTTGCTTATAATGAAGAACTGGTTCAATGAAATCAACTCCATGGAATCCAACGAGATGGGCGCAAAAACTGAGAATCTGTCTTTCGCACAAGACCAACTGATTATCATAATGGCTTCGTCGTGTAGCGGCTAGGTTGAGGGACTAGTGAGCATGCTAGAGACGGGCATCGACTCACAAACTGGAATACGCACCTGAGATGACGCAGACTCTCTACATGGGTGGGAAGAAAGGCAACAAAGCGCCTACTCAACGGCAACCTGTCATCAAGATGTGAGACTTAACCATCAGGGCGGATGCCAACATAGGATATCTAAGAGTGTTGCGCGACCCCGGCCTAAAGTGGGTAAAACACGCCAGATACCTAACGGACCAAATGCATTATGGCACGAGCGGTAGAAACACATGGTGAACGAACGCAATCATATATGAGGGAGCGATGTAGCCCGCCGTCTTGAAAGGGTCCGAAATTTAAGGCCAACAATCGTAGGATTTTAGGGTAACTGAAAAGCCTCTAGCGGTCAAAAGAGCGTTTCTGTTGGCCATAACGAAGGCCTACAAACTGACCTCAGCCCTGTCGGTGCTATGGAGTGCGCACCTTTGTGGTTAGGAGCTGAGGAGCCGCACCAAAGATGAGAACATTGGAAGGCGGTAACTTCGAGAAAAGTCAACGTACCAAGCCTATGGATTATCCGCGGTAGGTACGGCAGTGGAAAAGGCTGCAACCTCACAGTGTACAACCGTGAACATCGCCTCCGACGGCAGTCATTTTGGATATTCTGACTAGGGAGGAACGGCTGATAGCATATACAGGATTATGCAACAGGTAGAGTATGCGTAAACACAAGATAAACTTGTCGTGGGGTAGCGTTCAGACCAAATGTAACGCAAAGGTTAAAGCGAAGACACAAGCTGCCAGAAGGGACCCCATAGGTCACGAGAGGATACATGCTCCGATCACGAGCAGAATGTTCAAACGAATGACCAAGGTGGACCACCTGTCGATACACAAAAGACTGTGGCTGCGGGCCCCAAGAACTGGGGCTGGCGCTGAACCTGCTGACTGGTCACGAGCCTTATAATGGCTACTTTAATAGATTTAACTTTAAACCCGAATCAGAAGAATGCCCGTGCGGAGACGGCTAGCATGAAATAGAAAGATGTGTGCTGGAAGACTGCCAGATGGAAAATCGCAGAACGGCATGAGAAAATTTGGCAAAGATACAGAAGAGGGTGGGGGGTTCCTAGGTCTACCAAGAACGGAAAAAACAGGAATTTAAAAGAATGGGCCGCGGTAATTGAGCTGGAAGAGGCAATGCGAGTTACAATCGGGGCAAATCGTGAGGAAGGGGTGGGCGCTCAATAGGGAGATAGGGCAGGCCTCGAGAGATGTGAGTGGAAAGCACGTCGGTATGAATGTGAGGAGGATCCTATGAGGGGAAAATCTGAGGGGAGGACACCACTGCCTAAAGTATTTAATTTTTATTTTTCTCCGCTAATATATATTTTGTTTATCAAGAACAAATCAATTTTGGATTCAATATTGAAAGTCAGGACGCAGCAAGTGAGTTATGTTCGCAAATTTTTCCAATTAACAACTCAACTTACCTGCACCTGTTTAAACTCATTTATGTTAACTGTAATATGTGAATGATGCCAACACTTTCTCCGCACACACACGCATGTTAAATTAAAAAAGCTGATTTTTATGCACATCACTTAAAAGCATTATCAATTTATATGTGAACCAAATTTTTTTGGCGCTCTGTTGATTAGAATCTTATTAATGCAATGAAATATATCCATTTTTGTTTATTCTATTTAACTTTATACCGCGCAGTAATGTCCTTTTCTAACAACAGGCAATAAATTAGGCGACCTTTTTTTGAATTAAGTTAAATTACAGACACAACTACAATTACAATTATTTACCCAAACCTAATCTTAGCGTATTGAACCTGTTCAATATATGAGTTAAATTTCGTAAAAATAAATTGGCGAGTTTTAAAGATATAACTTCTTCCACAAAAAAAATTTGCAATTTTCCATGAAAAACTACTCTCAGAACTGCCCAACGAACCTAGCGTCCGGGAAGAATTTTCCAGTTTCATGAAAAACCCGGAAGTCTCTAGGTGGCGTAGAAGGTTCGCAAAAGATACTGACTTTCCAAAAATTAGAACACCCAATAAGAGTCAAGCAATTGCAATGAACTTGTCTATACTACACTGTTTTGTCTCTGATAAACAATGACAACATGGGCAAGAAACCTTTAACAACTTTTTAAATTTTGTTTAACAAAAATTACCTCTTTAAACTTGCGTTCCCTTCAGTTTGAAGTGTAGCGATTTCTGCTAAATTTATTAAGTCATTATGCCTAGTCGCCGTTTAGTTTATTTAAGTAAATTCTAAAGTTCGTATGCGGGAAGCCGGTTTTTCAATCAGACAAATTTGCGACCGCATAGGAATCAGTGTGTCAACAGTTTTATATATAGTGTTGGTCGAGGTGCTCTCAGGAAGAAATCCATAACCGTCGTCCTGAATCCGGACGTCCTTGAGCAAGTTTAGTACTGAAGGATCGTCATTTGAAAATCGCAGCTTTACAAGGCAGAGTTTTCACAACACGGTATATTGGGAATAATTGGTTGGGAGTTTGGCAACGATATACGCACTTTTGGGCTTCGTTTGTACATACAATCTTTATGCCTCTCACTGACACCTCGACGTAGTGCTGCTCGGCTTGAGTGGTGCAACAGCAGATCAAATTTGGATGGTGAATGGAATCGTGTTGTATTCTCTGACGGGTCCTGATTATGTCTTTGGATCCACGATGATCGAAAAAGAGTAAGAGGATTACGTGGAGAACGCAAAGATTTAGAATGTGCTGTGGAACGGCATACAGCCCTTACAAGGGAGGTGATGGTATGAGGTGCGATAACATACGGTAGCAGGTCATCTCTAGTTTTAATTGACAGAAATTTGAATGCAAACGATTACATACGAAACGTTCTGCACCGTGCTGCACTGCCATACCTACGAGGGTTAATACAAATCCTTTTCCAACAAAACAACGCACGTCCTCATACTGCACGGGTTACTGTCAATGATTTATTATAAACTGGATAGCTCGCAGAGAGACACATCGTGCGCAAACATTAAAATCGTGAGACAGATCTAGTGTGAAGACAGAACCCTCAGGAAACAGTAGTGTTACAAATTTCGGTGAACTTCAAATTATTAGGTCTTGTGTTTTAGACGTTTCAAACAAATAGATTTAACTGCTATTTGTCAGAAACGTTTATTATGCTTATTGTTTTTTTTTCAAGCATCCCCCTAAAAACATTTTTTGGCGATTTTTGTTTTAAAAAAATAACTAACATGGTGAGACTTTGCAATAATTTCTTCAAGCGCGAACTTGGGCTCCCAGAACCCCAAACCAAGGTCCGTTTAAATTTTTATACGTTTAGGTATATATATATATATATATATATATATATATATATATATATATATATATATATATATATATATATATATATATATATATATATATATATATATATATATATATATATATATATATATATATATATATATATATATATATATATATATATAGGATCCGGGCAGATTTAACGAACTTCGCATTTAACGAGCAAATTTTGTTGAATTCAATGGACTTGTGTAAGAGACAATACTAAAATATTTATGATTTAACGAGGCCGCTTTTTAGGCGATTTCAGTTTTATCGAGGTAATTCTGGCTCGTTCGCATTTTTATTGGGATACACAGATGTGCAAAAGTAAACAAGAGGGTCTTGCCTTTCTGGGAATTTCGTTGCCTCTCTACCTAAAAATATATGGCCACTCGGACACACTAGAACTAGACGCACATGTTTTTTGATTGAGACATGACACTAATGGGTAATAAATTTTACTGGACACAAGACAAGCGAAAATATTTATGGGTCCTTCCACTTAAAATGAACGCTGGTTATAACTGTGCATTCGGGTGGCTTTTTGTTTTTCTGTGAGGCAGGTTTCGACTTAAAATGGAGTCTTGTTTACACAATGGCCACACCCGATTTTAAAAGGCAACGAGTTACCATCGAAAAGAAATTGTCGATAATAAAACAAATGAAAACGAGAACGACAAAAGTAATGTTTGTAGGCAGTATGGTATTGCATCGTCTACATTATCAACAATTTTAAAGTGGGAGAATGCTATTGTCCAGGCTAGTGGTTCCGACACTATTGACAACAAAAGAAAAAGTCTATGTTGCTAATAAAAAAGCATGGGTGACAGTCCAATAAGTCTCATGTCCTTCTTGCTAAAAATAATGGGAAAACTGCTCGACCGGCACAATAGGGGCGGTGTACTGGAAGCATATCCCTACACTGCGGACAATATGGATACAGAGCAGGTGTCTCAACAGAAACAGCACTGCACCAACTGGTGCTGAAACTAGAGAACAAGGAGGTGGCGCTGGTGGCCTTCCTAGACATGGAGGGGGCCTTCAACAACACCTCATTCGGATCGGTACTGGCAGCTGTCAGGGAGCGTGGAATAGAGGAGACCTGGTGCATGTGGAGCGGTTCCATGCTCAGGGACAGGGCGGTGTTCACTTCACTCGCGGAAGGGACTCTGCTGGCGGGGGTCGCGGCGGGGTGTCCGCAGGGGAGCATTCTGTCTCCCCTGCTCTGGTGCCTAGTCGTGGACGGCCTGCTAGGGGGTATGTGGTACAGGGCTATGCGGACGACATTGTCATCATAGTCCGAGGAAAGGTTACACAGTCAGAGTGGGAGCGCATGCAGACAACAATGAAAGTGGTGGACGGTTAGCCAGGGGCTCGGGGTGAGCCCCGAGAAAGCAACCATCATACCGTTTACGAGGAGGAGGAAGTGGGAGAGCCACAGAACTCTCACTCTATACGGTAGAAACATCTCAATGGCCAGGGATGTAAAATATGTTGGGGTCGTATTGGACTCTAAGCTAACCTGAAATGGTCCTGTGGAAAAAATACTGCGTAAGGCAGCTATGACCCTAGCCGTCACTAGGCGGCTATATTGAAAGACGTGGGGAGTAAGACCTAGTATGTCCCACTGGCTGTAAACAAGGGTGGTCAGACCATCGTTAACATACGCGGCACTGGTCTGGTGGCGTAAGGTGACACGATCCTGTGCCAAACAAAAACTAGGTAAGATCCAAAGGATGGCTTGTCTAGGCATCACAGGGGCCATGACCCCAACAGCCGCCACGGAGGTGTTGCTGGATCTGCACCCCCCTCTTCCCTACACTTAGTTATCATAGGGGAGGCAGACTAGGACTATAGATTCTAGCCTGCAATGGTAGACTGAAGATCAACCCAGGCTTCAGCGGCCACTGCAAAATTCAGGAGATCGTGAAGGAGCCCATGCTTGAAATGAGGTCAGACTTCGCGAGCACGCGAATCTGCAGGGAAAACAATTTTACAGTGGAAATCCCCGACCTCGAGGCATGGCGGGAGGAGACGCCGGGTTTACCACGGGACGCGCTCCTCTGGTTCATGGACGGATCCGGATAGGAGCGTGGGACGGGGGCAGGTGTTTATTCGGAAGGACCGAGGGTACGTCATGGTATTTCCCTCGGAGCCCATGCGACGGTCTTTCAGGCCAAAATGTACGCCCTCCTGCACTGTGTGCGGAAGAACAAGAGGAGGGGCTACACCAACAAGTGGATCCTCATAGCCACAGACAGACAGGCAGCCCTTAAGGCCCTAAGTAGCCCACAAGTAAACTCCAGGCTGGTAAGTGAGTGCCGAGACACGAGCGACCTGGCTTGGCAGAATGAGGTCACCCTCATCTGGGTGCCGGGTCACTCGGAGGTCAAAGGCAATGAAGAAGCTGACAGTCTCGCGAAGAGAGAGTCAGCAGAACCATTTATGGGATCAGAACTGGTTCTGGGCGTGACAAAGAGCACTGCCAGGGGAGCCATTAAGTCCTGGGTCAGAAATGAACACAAGGCGTACGGAGCAGACTGTCCAGGGCTCAGACATGGGAAGTCAGTAATTGACGAACCCAGTTCAAAGAGAACTGTGGAGCCGCTAAATCTTAGCAGCGGAGAGCTCAGAAGCATAACAGGTCTCGTGACGAGACACATGGCCGTCAAAGAACACCTGTATAAAATGGGGCGGTTCGAGGAGGACCTCGCATGCAGACTCTGCGGCGAGGGGGAGGAATCAGTCCAGCACATCTTGTGCGAGTGTAAAGCTCTGGACCGCAAAAGACAACTAACACAGAAACCTTAAAGAACATCTAGAGAACATCTATAATTCATAAGGGCATCTTGCTCCGGTTAGCTTACGCGCTGTCTACGCCCTTCACCCACGGAAATGAAACCCAACAGTGAAGCCAAAGAAGTAGTCTCCAAGTCTGTATGTAGTATGGACCAGTTTCACCAAGTAAGGGCAACAACAATCAATCAATTATTTATGTAGCCAAGTGATAACTCAAAAAGTAATACCTGTTTTGATGAAACTCGGCGCGTACTTTTTTTTATTAATAGCTTGGATTCGTTCGTTAGCCAGCCCGATTGGACCAGTTTTTCTTAAAAAAAAATTGTATCTCCAAAAATAAGGAAGTTATTTTGATGGTAGATTTGTCTCCTTGTTAAATACTTTACTATTTACTGTATGCCGAAATTCAACTGTCTAGGTTTATAGCAAATTGAGATTCAAATTTGAAGCATTTAACGAAAATTCGGTACCATAACGCACTTACCGCCTCCCGAATTTGAATTATCATAAAATTTCTTGCCGTTCACCTATACAAGTACTTTAAAAATGATAAATACTCAATACAATAAATACACATTGTCAATAATATTCTGAATGGTTTGTTATGGTGAATAATTGTTATTTAAATTGAAACCTTTAATGTAACTCGTTACTCCATAACATTAGTATGCTAAAGTTATTCTTTCTGCCTACACACACTTCTTGGCCTTGTCTACTCATTGTGACAATACGTAAGTCTTTCTCTCTTATATGTTTGCGCGCTCGCTGTCTAGTTGTTTATATAGGGATGCGCGATCTACTCGTGGAATAATAGATCATTGGTTACTACAAGGTTCTTACACGAAAATAGCATCACCCTGCTTCCATGGTCTTCTCGCTCTCCAGATTTGGCACCAATCGAACATGTGTGAGATATGATTGGCAATCGACTGGGTAATTTACCTCAACCGTCAAATAACCTTGTTGACCTTCGTTCCAAAATTCAAGAAGCGTGACATTCCTCAGAATACCATAAATCGTTAATTTCAAACAAGCCTCGAAGAGTTATAAGAAACCGCGGAGGATCCACTCATTATTAAATAACTGTTTTTTTTAAATTTAATTTTAGTATGAGAATGTACTCATTTTAGTGAATTTTCTTAAAAAAAATTCACTAATGAGGAGATCCCGACTTTCGAATTTTGAAAAAATTTCTTCAAATGAGCGCTATTTAGGACCCCCGGAACCCAAATCCGAGGTCAGTTTCAGACTTTATATGTTTATATATATATATATATATATATATATATATATATATATATATATATATATATATATATATATATATATATATATATATATATATATATATATATATATATATATATATATATATCTATATATATATATATATATATATATATATATATATATATATATATATATATATATATATATATATCTATATATATATATATATATATATATATATATATATATATATATATATATATATATATATATATATATATATATATATATATATATATATGTGTGTGTGTGTGTGTGTGTGTGTGTGTGTGTGTGTGTGTCACACCTATAACTTAAAAAATAATGGACCGATTTTGACAAAATTTGGCACATACCTTCCTTTCGCAAGTGGCTTGGATAAGTTTGTTAGCCAGGAAAATCCTCCGAGGTTTTCCCGGAAAATTGTGTTTTCTTTCGAAAAAAATCGAAAAAAATTTATATCTCCAAAATTAACAAAGTAAGGGCAACCAAATTTCATACGCGGGTTTATATCATTAGAGGCAAGTCACCTACCAAAATTTAGCTTCGTACGTTAAAGGAGAAAAAAGTTACAGGCATTCAAAGAAAAATAAATTTGGGTTCTCCTCAAAACGTCAAAATCGCGATTTTAAACGTCAAAATTGGTGAGTACCTTCCTTTTGCAAGTGGCTTGGATAAGTTCGTTATCCAGGAAAATCCGACGAGGTTTTCCCGAAAAATTTTGTGTTTTCTTTCGAAAAAAAATTATATCTCCAAAATTAACAAGGTAAGGGCAACCAAATTTTATACGCGGATTTATATCATTATAGGCAAGTTACCTACCAAAATTTAGCTCTGTAGGTCAAAATACAAAAAAGTTATAGGCATTTAAACAAAAATAAATTGGGGTTTTTCACAAAACGTCAAAGTTGCGATTTAAACGTCAAAATTGGCAACATTTAGGAAAAGGACTTGAATCTAATACGGGCTATGGAAATAAAATGTCTCAAGAAGAATGTTTTACAAACCCTGAAGTCTTAGTTTCAACCGTCATTGTCCTTCATTTTAATAAAATGTTTCCAGAAAATTCATTTCAAATAGACCCTTTCTCTGACGCTTGGCAGTAGTCTTAGCTATAGAGTTTATCGTTAATAGTATATAATTTTTGTAGAATTTTCGTAAAAACAATCAATAAAGCTCAATATATCTGTTATTATAGCAGATATGAAAAAAAAATTGTATATATTAATTATAGGGTGTCTTGAGCTACATCTTAAAAAATTATTTCTACCATCACAGGGTGGCCCATAAGTCGTTGGTGATACAAATTTTCTTTTTTTTTTTTTTATCTAACACGTCTTATGTTATTGCATTTTCCATCGAAATATAATGCATGTTTGTAAGAACAAAAATTCTGGACGCAGTAAGTGCGTTATGGTAGCGAATTTTTATCAAATGCTTAATATTTGAATAGGTCAATTTGCTATTAACCTATAAGGTTGACCAAAAAACGAGTTTTTTCGGGAACACTTTAAGTTTACTTTCGGAAATTTTTGTACGTTTTCAAACAATAAAGTTATTGATGATGAAACATGGCACATTGTTTTTACTATATAGATTATACTGGTAACCAAATTTGATGCCTGCTTTCTTAAAAAACACACATTATTGCTATTAAAAAATAGTTTTATGAAAATTCACTATCATAACGCACTTGCTGCGTCCCCAGATTTTTTAACTTTGATCAAACACACATTAAAAGACTGAGGCTGGAAACTGAATCAAAAAGCAGAATCACCCCTGAGATCACAAAAACTAATAACAGACTTATACGTGTTTCGACAACAAAGATATCTTCATCAGTAGCTGTCGGTAAACTAACTGTATGGGCAAAATTATAACATTTATATACTATGTGAAAATTGGAACCTGTGATGAGCACTAATAAGTACACTTTGAGAAAACCCAAATCACCACAACACTTATTTCAAAGACCTTACGATCGTTTCGTTGACAAAGTCAACATCTTCAGAGATTTGAAGATATTGACTATATATATATATATATATATATATATATATATATATATATATATATATATATATATATATATATATATACATTGTTGTACATATGATTACGATTTATTGTTATATAATCATACAGCATGTGCGTATAAAGAAGTCAGATGCTTGTACTTATATTATGTGACATAAATTGAATAGTCCAGGCCGAAATGTGTTTGAGATATGAAGATTTCCAAAGGTTATATAAATATATTAAGTCTGAAACTGGCCTCCGATGTTCTAATTCACGCTCATTTAAAAAAGATTTTCCAAAATTGCCCTCGTTACACCTCTATGATCGAAATTTTCTTTACTAAATTTCGCTAAAAATGTCACAAACTTGTGCGTCAACACGTTTTCAAATAGTCCTGCTTTGCACTGTACGGGGTTTCACCCTTCATTAGTGGTACTTTATATAAAAATCAACATTACGTTTAATAATAAAAAAGCAAGTACATATTCCATTAATGGTATTTATACATAAAAACTAACGTTGCCTTTACTTTTGTTAAATATGTATCGTTTCCGGTATATAACTGATAAACATATGTATATACATCAATTATTACCAATCCAATCACAGCTAATCACCTACCATATGTATCATTAGCTTCTACATATTGTAGATGTTGCTGTTTTTTTACGTTGGCTCATGGAAACACTTGACACTTCAATGTTAAGTTTCAAAATATTTTGTTGTATAAACAATGTATTATCTTGTTTGCCTTTCGCATCATTTCTAACTCATATAATTGCGTCATGGGATATGTAAGGAAATTATGGTGATACTCGTGTTCGCCTCTTTCTTTCACAGGTGTATTTTTATTACAGTTTGCATGTATGTTTTGACGTAGGCAAAAGTAATTACTTATGGAATTTTAATCTGATTGATTTGGTTAAACGAAAAGCCATGCTTATGTTGTGGTGAGTTGTTTACTTGTCTTAAAGTTAAGAGTTTTTGTTTGTGGCGGGTTTAATTGGAAAGTGCTTTGTCATGACCTTAAAAAATTTGGTAAGTGTTTTTTTGCAGAAAACCGATTTTTTGTTCTTTGTAATCATGTACCGTCCGTTAGATTTACAAATTCTAATTTCTGGCGATTTTTTTAGAAGAATAGGTATATAGTTTTTATAGCACCATTTTTTCGCCCAATTTTTAAGTTTGATACGTAGCCTCAATAACATATTCTACTGTAATATCGTATTATTATTAAATATAGAAACGTTTTTGCCAGCTGAACATGATTGTTGCGTTTCTGTATTTGTCCTCCAGCCTTATTATGAAAAAACAACAATCTATTATGCATCCTCTTTAGTTTACGTCATAATTATGCGAAACAGTAATCTATAATTTAACACACTTTTTTTAATCGAAAGTGACAGGTGGCTGTATGTATTTGTTGTTTTTAGTGGTTGATGATTTTGAGGAGAAGGAGGTAAGGAAATTTTGAGTTGGCACAAGCGCTTAATGACTGACATCGATTTCGTTCGCAATTTCCAATGTATGACCTTGTAAAGTATAATGATTTTATTCTATTCGCATCTTGTGGTTATGTTCAATTGCTAATTTAATTTTTAAACATAGACCTCTTCTCTCCCAAGCAACAAATTAAGGCACATTAACCAGTACTCGAGTCCAAATAACCTAACCTAAAGTTGTAATTTAGTAATAATTACCCAAAATGTTGGCTTGATTGTTATAATCACTATGAATTTGAGAATGCAGCTCCCAATTAGCCAATTTTTGACTATTAAAATTACTCCAAAGTTAGTAACTTACAAGTAACTAAATTGGTATAAATTTGGTTCAATGATACCTATAAATATCCTAAAATATAATGTTAAGTTTAAATTCCACAATTGGTAATTTTTAGGTCGAAGTGTGCCTAAAGTTGGACTGAAATCTGACTACTAAGTCCAAGTACCTAAAATACATATTATTTTAAGGTAATTTATTACCTAATATTAACTTGCAATACGTCTCTGTGGTATAGCAAATTGGAGGTCTTGTTATGAAGTCCAGATTGCATATATATATATATATATATATATATATATATATATATATATATATATATATATATATATATATATATATATATATATATATATATATATATATATATATATATATATATATATATATATATATATATATATATATATATATATATATATATATATATATTACCAATCTAACTGCAATACAACACAGGAAATATTCTGGGCACTAAGATAACCTGATTGGCCGTATAGTCATAATTACTGCAGAATTGGTTTTCCAAGTCAGTTTCCCTACATCAAAGTTGAAAATACCCATAAAACCTGACTTTAAATAAAAATGTCCTCAAAGCTCAAAGTGTACAGCAGTGAAATCAATTTGTGAATGTTGAAGGAGTTTCAGTTGATGAACTTAATTATTAAAAGTTTTATTCTTCAGTCACAGTCTCTGTGTAAATCATTAAAACGTATGAGAACTTCATCGGCTACTACTATATGGAAGAAAAGCTGCTGATTTAAAATGAGCGCGTGTACCCCTTCAATATAATACATCCCTTTTTATGCCCATGGAATGAAGCATTGGCAACATGGTCAGCTCTCATATGTTTATGTGTATTTACTTATTTTCGCTCTATTGATGTCTATAACATATTATGGAATCAAAGATCAAAAACGCTATATAATAATATAAGTTATATATATATATATATATATATATATATATATATATATATATATATATATATATATATATATATATATATATATATATATATATATATATGTATGTATGTATGTATGTATTTCGATACATGAAAATGTATGATTGCTAATAAATTTAAACTAAATTCGTTTACCATGTAGTTGAAATTCCCATAATAGGACAAAATGCCTTCAAAGTTGGGTTAGTTTGCTTTGTCATTGGGAATTGTGACTTATAGGTAAAAAAAATAGGGCAAAATTAACTTACAGGTCAATAATGTTACAACGGTAGCCATATTAAACTATGCTTGCGGTATCCATCTTGATTGTATTGAAAAACTAAAAACAATTTTTTGTTGATTCTAGTGTAATTAAATTTTAACTCGAAAAAAACGTAAAATAATGCTTGCATACAATGAGGGTAGGATAGTCTTGTCTTGTTTACATCACCAATCCTCAAAATCAGAATTTCAAGAATTTTAAATAGTTTTTAAATTTACTTTTTACAGAGGCGCTAGAATTATATCAAAGTATCATAATCATGTTAACAGAAAAAAAAACGCAACTGCAGTGGTTTCTTTCTTTATACAGTGCGAATTACTTTTATCATTGATTCAAATATTTAAAGTATCTTCTTTGATCATTCAACATGTTGTCATTTGTAAACAGAGATGGACATACCTAGTTGCTAATATCTACTGTTTGTTAATACATACATAACCACAGATCCTACAGAATAATGTCACATGCGCAGTTCGTTGCTAAGAATTTCACGGCACTTGCGCCCAGGTGTCGGATTCAAATAAAACGTTGGACGTATTTACCAATAAATTACGTCCATTGGCCCAATATAGAATGAAAATGACCTAAATATAACTAAATCGCGTTGGTCGAAATGCCCTGCTGGACGTATTATCGACTTCCCTATTACTTTAAGTTTATTCCCCACATTGGTAAAATACACTTAAATTTTACTTAAAAATGACATGTGGTGATTTGGTCGCGGACCTATTGTTAGGTCGATTTTACGTCAATTTGACTTTAAATGGTGCTTGGGCTGGTTTCAGAAGCGCTTGTTTTCCTCTCTGCAACCAGTTTCACCTTATGCTGTCCACAATTTAAATTTACAAAGAATATATATATATATATATATATATATATATATATATATATATATATATATATATATATATATATATATATATATATATATATATATATATATATATATATATATATATATATATTAGGCTTCGCTGTCTGTAGTAGTTTCACCTGGGAACTATTTAGTTAGTTGATTACCGCAGAAAATTTGACATAAATTAGGAGAAACCAAAGAAATTATTTTCAGGCAAAACTTAAAATTGAGCTTAAAAATACATATTTGTTTAGTGAGCATGAAAATAAATATCTTCTATATAAAAATCCGCAGCCACCAGATATGTATGAGTAGTCAAAAATTCATAAACCAAAGATTCGTGTTAGACCAGTAGTTAGTTATATTAATACACCTCATCATAAAATAGCCAGCTGATTATTTTATCTTATTAGAGATTACAATAATTACAGTCCAAAATATAGAGCAAATAATTTTTATACTAACACAATATTTTAATACCATAATTATTCCTAGAAAATGATTACCTTCATGATAAAACATTTGACTAAAAGAGAACCAAAATGCCATAAAGGAATAATAAATCTTTGTATCGAATGCACAAAACGAAACTATTTTAAATTTAATAATGAAATTTATATGCAAAATGTATGTTGCACTTTTATGTGTACTCCGTTGTCTTCTTTATTAGCCAGCATGTGTATGGAAAACCCAAGAAAACAAATGTTGACATCAGAGGTTTCACATAATATTGTCTTTTGGTACAGATATATAGTTGATATTTTCACATGTTATCGATAACCTTCATACAAATATCAAATTTACTCTAAAATGGGAACCGAACAATAGTATAAATGTCTTAGATTCAACCCTTAGAAAAAAGATTACTTTACTTTTCGATATACAGGAAACCTACTTACACACATAAAAAGCTTGTCAGCCTATTAACCAATTTTGGAAAAATGAATTTCGATAATCAAGCAAATGACATTCAATAAGGGTTACCATGTTAAAATAATAAATACGATGATATTAGATGACTTACTTTGGAAACATTTTAGAAAATATTTAGAACATTTCAGTTACTAAGTGATCAACGACAAGATCGCCATAAGCAATTTTTAGTACAATTTTCAGTTAGCTCTTGCTTTAAAAAATGATTTTTTTAATGCGGTTTGCACTGCGCAAAAGTCCACTTGTTATGCAGAACACAAGTTTTAGGAAAAGTTAAAAATTTCATATAGTGGATGTAAAATAAAGCCGTGTAAAAGTTGCAAAAGCTTCTTTGTCCGTCATTTTGTTTAAAAAAATTATCGTCTTCCATTGTGGATAATTAGTGAGCTAGTATTAATATATCCAGGCGTTTTCGTCGGTCTTTTGGTTAAGACTTTTTAGCATTTTATACAGGGCGAAACAAAGAAATTGTGAAAATCTTGGTAGTGATATTTCAATTGGCTCGCAGATAATTTTATTTTTTTGTAAGGAAATATTTACCAACGTCTCTTTGACAAGTATCTACGAAAACGTTATTCAAACATTTTTTGCATTTACGCGGCCTACTTTAGCGGATATTGCTGACTTTATAGCTAACAACATAAGCAATTGTTATGTTGAATTGTACTGAATTTTTAGCCAGCCTGTATAATGTAAAAGCCTCATTTGGACAAAACATCGTCTGGTTAGGAGAAAAGTAATGTGAATACGTTTTCAAACCACGTAAAGCCCATCAAAATCCGTCAACGCGTTTCCAAATTACAGTGCTTTTAAAATATCGCCACCAAGATTTTCACAATGTCTTTGTTGCGTCCTGTATAAAATGCCAAAAGGTCTTAATAAAAAAACTGGTGAAACGTCTAGAGATGTCGATATTAGCTCAGTTATTATCCATAATGGGAGATGATACATTTTTTTAACAAAATGGTTGACAACGAGACTTTGCAACTTTTAAACGGCTTTATTTTACACCCAGTATAATATGAAATTTTTAGCTTTTCCACAAAATTGTGTTGTTTTTCATAATATATACCAAGTGGACTTTTGCGCAGAGTAAAGCAGATCAAAAAAAGTCAACTGTTAAAAAAGTATCAGCTAATTGAAAATTGTGCTAAATATTGCTTTTGCCGATCTTTTTGTTGACCACATTATTTAACGCCTAAGAAAAATCAGGTTTCTTGACAACAAGCTAGAATTTATAAATAATCTTGTACACGTTGTAACGCAGACTACACAGGTCAAACTTCTAGAAGTTTTAACTCCAGATGCAAAAAAACATAACTGCGCTTAGAAATAACCACGCTGGCAAATCAACATTTAAAATTTATAGAGCAGATAGAAGATAAATGGGCCGTAAAAGACCCAGGAGACCCTGGTCGAATGTTGTGGGCGATATAGATTATTAGATCTATATTAAATTTAATAAAAACTACAGGCCTATATTTTCAAACGTTTAGGAAATATTATAAACTGTGTTGAAGAAGGCTAAGTAATTTTGTTAGAAAAACATAGTCTGTTTTGACAGCCAGTTGGGATTTAGGGAGAAAGTGTTAACGCAAGATGCCATCGTATAGCTGACAAAAGTCCTATACAATAGTCTTGATAATAACAAGAAATGTTTGTGCATCTTTGTAGATTTAGTGAAGATTGTAACCAGTAATAAACACTGATAGGTACAATTTACAGAACCCAAATCATCACATTTTTCATTTTCAGACCTGACGATCGTTTAGCTAACAAAGTTAATGTCATCGGATGATAAAAAAGAAGAATTCACAATTATATTATAAACAAAACAGTTTATTGATCGCTTTGTTGGCGAGGGGATGAATAAACTGTTTAGTCCCCTCGCTTACACAGTTAGCGTCAGGCTGGGCTGATTCCTCCCCCTCACACAGTCTGCATGCCAGATTCCCCTCGAACCGCCCCATTTTATGCAGGTGTTTCTTGACGACCATGTGTCCCGTCAAGAGTACTGTTCTGTTTCTGAGCTGTACTCTGCTAAGATTTAGCAGCTCCACAGCTCTCTTTGAACTGGGTTCCTCAATTACTGACTTCCCATGTCTGAGCTTTGGACAGTATCCGGCAGATCCAGCAACACCTCCATGGCGGCTGTTGGGGTTGAAGTCATGGCCCCTGTGATGCCCAAGCAAGGCATCTTTTGGATCTTGCCTAGTTTTTGTTTGGCACTAGATTGTGTCACCATAGGCCACCAGACCAGTGCCGCCTATGTTAACGATGGTCTGACCACCCTTGTGTACAGCCAGTGGGCCATACTAGGTCTTAGTCCCCACGTTTTTCCATATAGCCGCCTAGTTATGGCTAGGGTTATAACTGCCTTACTCAGTATTTTTTCAACGTGACCATTCCAGTTTAGCTTAGAGTCCAATAGGACCCCAAGACATTTTACCTCCCTGGCAATTGTGCTGTTTTTACTGTATAGAGCGAAAGTTATGTGGCTCTCCCACTTCTTCCTCTTCGTAAGCGGTATGACGGTTGCTTTCTCGGGGCTAACCTCGAGTTGTTTTCTCGGGGCTAACCTCGAGCCATTGGCCAACCGTTCACCTTGTCACCACTTTCGGTGCTGTCTGCACGCGCTCCCACATTGACTGTGTAACCTTTCCTCGGACTATGATGACAATGTCGTCCGCATAGCCCTGTACCACGTACCCCCCTCCCGAGAGCCTCCCTAGGAGACCGTCCACGACTAGGCACCAGAGCAGAGGAGAGAACGCTCCCCTGCGGACACCCCGCCGCGACCCCAGCCAGCTGAGTCCCTCCGGCGAATGAGGTGAACACCGCCCTATCCCTGAGCGTGGAACCGATCCACCTGCAGCAGGTCTCCTGTATAGCACGATCCCTGAGACAGGCTTATTATGCAATCTAACCACATGATTTCTATGTGATAAGTTAGAGAATATGTATTTGGCCTTTTCTGTCGAAATATTTAGCTTATATTCATGGGCCCAATCTGACAATAACTGGATGTACTGTTAAGGTTTACCTTCCAAATATTTCCTATTATTAGCATGTATCTAAATGGCTGCATCATCCGCATACGGAATGACTTTTACATCCTGCATCCAAGTCTTTCGCAAGGGAGAGTCCATAGTGGTGTTCCAAAGAAATGGACCAAGGATATATCCATTTTATTAATGTTTTATAAACTGTATAAAAAGATATATTGTATCTATTTGTCACAGAGGTGATTCTTCAAAAGATATATAATGTTTGAAGAAATGTCTTTCTTGCAAAATAGAAATTACACTTGGCCACCATAGGTTATCAAAAGCACCAGAAACGTCGACGAAAAGAAACATGCTATGCTTAGTGGTGGCTAGTTTAATATGTTCAGTTAGCTGCGGAAGTTGAATATTTATTTTATTTCATTTACTTATTATCATAAATCGCAGAACATGTCTACACGAAGCCTCGGTGGCTCAGAGGTAAGAACGTGTGCCTCTGAACCGAAGGGTACTGGGTTCGATCCCAGGGTACTCCTTTCACTTTTTCAGTACATACTGTACAATTAACATCAACCGAGGTTCTGGCATTGTATTTGAGCAAGTTGAATGTCTGCACGTTCCGCCCTTCGGAGAGGGCGTAAAGCCGTCGGTCCCATGTCCATGCGATGGACATGGATCCCTACCCTCCTTACAGAAAGGCAGGGATTCGGCAAAATTTCCAGGATGGTGAGGTGAAACTGCTCCCTGGCGTCGGTGATTGGCCATAGTCGCGGAAATAGGCCGACGTTAAACAAACAAACAAACAAACAAGATGTTCACACAATAAGCTTGATGCTTGTGCTGTATATTAACATAATTTGATAAAATTCCAACAAAAACTGCTTTAAAACTGCTATTTTCAATGTAACATACTTCTAATTTTGACAAACCAAATTTGTTTAGCTTCTACTTGTTCCATCTAATGAACCAGTCTTTGTCTTCACTCTTCATTAGTTGTAATCCTTTCCCAATACCTTCCAAACTAAAATTATTTGTTTATAGCCGATATTTTCATCCAAATTGTTAATTTTGAATTTAACTAAATATGTCAAATTATTATTATTTGTGCATCAATTGTTGATCTCCCTTTTCCGAATCCAAACTGGCTATCATGAAAGTATATATTTTCGGGAAATATTTTTTTATGGATGCGGTTCAACCCGAGAACCAAGTATATCTCATATATATATATATATATATATATATATATATATATATATATATATATATATATATATATATATATATATATATATATATATATATATACTTTTGAAAGCGCTTAGCTGTCCCGGTTCTCTAACATTTTTAATCAATTTAAGATTATCGTTATCTATTGGTAATTATTATCCCAAATATGCGGGGCAACGGAATATCTATCCATAGTAATGTATCTTAATTGTGCTAAATGTTCATTAAATCTAATTTCAATAGATCTTTTTGTGGTCCGACGTATTTAAGATCACAATCTTTACAACTTACTTCATAAATTCCCGACATGTCAGCCGTACTATCTTTGTCTGGTTACCTAGCAAGTTTTTTAAATTATTTTTGGTCGAAAATGTTAATTGCAAATTAGCTTTTTTTATAATGCTATCTAGACCCCCTGTGATTCGGTGGTTCAAGTGATAAGCAAAAATAGTTTGTTCGGCTTTCCGCTCGTTGATTCCGCTAACATTTTCTTTGTTTTCTGTTTTTTAATTAGTTTCTCCACTCGCCAAGCAGTTTATCCGTTATCTTTGGTAACGTTCTTAATATATCCTAATGCTTTGGAATATAAATTTTTATTTAAAGGAAAATTAGTTAACCTGTTTACAAAAAAAAATCAGACTGGTTTTTTTTGCGTACGTATGATGTGAGTCATTCGGAATGTAACTTAGATTTATGCGTAGACTTATACTACTGTAGTGCACAAACAACACTGTCTGTTAGGAAGCCATAGATATGTAATCTCAAATTAGATGAAAAATGTAAATAATAACCGCATCGTCCAATTCGCGATCGGATAACATTTTAAGTGCCCACTCAGATCAGAAATCTCTACACGCGGTGACTGTACAATTGAGTACATGGATTAAAATTAGAAATTCTAATATATAGAACAATGAGATTCAGGTTGGCGGCTACTTCGGTCTGTTTACAGTACAGGTTGAATTGAGTTTATTTCTCTCTGCCCTGTGGTTTGTTGGCAAGCGTTAATAAATAGAGAAAAATGTGCCTCTGCCAACGTCTGAAACAAAAGACCGATTCAGAAATAGTTGTTTTCTTGAAGTTAAGCAAAATGTTTTTTGGTGTCATCAAGCGTTCAGAATTTTACAAGACTTTGTATGTAAAGTATTCATTTTGTTAAGTTAAATAATTACATATGATAACAACAATTATTTAAAGTGTTAGTAGTGATTTTTTTTGCGGATAAGGGATAGTTATCGTATGTGTGTTTGTGTAGTTTGCACAATGTACAAGATAATATATGGATGTAAGATTTTACTGGTTGAACTTTTTATATTTTTCCAATGATCTTTAAATAGTACCGTAAAACCGCCATACTTTGCGCATTATTGACCCTATGTTTTTGAATATTTCCATAAGTACACGCTGCATTGAAGATTTGTGAGTGGCAGACAATGTCTGCTGCATGTAAAATAACTTTTTTTATTACAAACTAAGCTTTTATTTGTCATTTCAAGAAGAAAATATACAAATATGGCGTGGGCTAAGTGAAAGTGGAAACCTTTCAACTTTGCCCACAATGAAACTCTTACGTTTGTGCAAAGTTCACATGCAACGAACGCTTTTTTGCTTAGCGAAATTGTTCTTAAACTATTCTCAGATTTGCACAATAACTATGAGTGAAATATTTTTCTGTTTGAATATGAAATCCTTTGTTGAAACGTAAAAGCAATGGAAAAATCTTTTTAGTGGCAGTAAATAGTTATTCAGAGCCTCAAATCGCAGACGATTGTAGCAACTGAAGAAAGATTAGAATAGCTTGATTAGTAAACTCAAAATATTAACATAAGTGAACTCAACAAGTATCTTCTTAGGAACGATAAAAAATAAAAACTCATTCTAGATCACATTTTATACTTCAGTATGTCCGGCTTCAGACTCTCGAGATGATTACATCAATGTGAAATTATTAAAAATAACAGCACAATAATAAAAAATTTGTGAAGTCGACAAGTATCTTCTTATGAATAATAGAAAATGAAAACTTATTCTAGATTACATTCTAAAGCTATTTCAGTTTGTCAGGTTTTAAACTTTCAAAGACATAAAATCAATATGAAAACATCAAAAATTACTTAACAATGAACCCAAAAATATTTTAACTTTTAGGTAATTTTCTTTAAAAAAAAAGTCACTAATGAGGAGATCTCGAAATTTGTATTTTGAGAAAATTTCTTCAAATAAGCGTGAACTAGGCCCCCTAGACCCCAGGTTCAATTTTCATATGTTGTGTGTGTATATATATATATATATATATATATATATATATATATATATATATATATATATATATATATATATATATATATATATATATATATATATATATATATATATATATATATATATATATATATATATATATATATGCATCACACCGATAACTCAAAAAATAATGTGTCGACTTTGAACAACTTTGGTACGCACCTTCCTTTTGCAAGTGGCTCGGATAAATTCGTGAGCCAAGAAAATCGGCCGAGGTTTCGCCGAAAAATTGTGTGTTTTCTTTCGTAAAAAAATTATATCTCCGGAAATAACAAAGTAAGGGCAACCAAATTTAGTAAGCATTTTGTATTATAAAGAGTGAGCCATGTACTAAAATTAGGTCTGTAAGTTTAAAGACAAAAAAGTTATTGGCATTTAAAGAAAAATTTTAGGTTTTCCTCAAAACGTGAAAGTCGCGATTTGAAACGTCAAAAATTGCAACATTTAGACAAAGAACCTGGAAGCGATGCGGGTTATGTAAAGAAAATGTCGCAAGAATTGTTTTGCAACCCCTTAAGTTTCAGCTTCAACCGTGATTGTCATTCATTTTACTAAAACATTTCCAGAAAATTCGTTACAGTAAACCCTTTCTCTGATGCTTTGGCAGTAGTTTTAGTTAAGTTTATGATTTAACGGTCTATAATTTTTAGCTGATTTTCGTATAACACAAATTCGTTAATGAGGAGACCGCGACTTTTGAATTTTAAAAAGATTTATTTCAATGAGTGAAAACTAGGCTCCCTAGAATCCATATCCGGGTTTGTTTCAAATTTTATGTGTTTACGTATATACAGGGGGACACATTTCTACGATAAAGCTAAATATAATTTTTATTATACAAGTTACGAGAAAAAATTGTATACGTTAATTATAGGGTGTCTTGAGCTGCATCTTATAAAATTATCTTTAAAATCACAGGGTGGCCCATAAGTCGTTAGTGATACGTACAACTTTTTTCAAAGATCCCTTATTTTATTGCATTTTTTTAATTTTTTATCGAAATATGATGCATGTTTGTAATTTAAAAAAATCTAGACGAACTAAGTGCGTATTAGTAACGAATTTTCCTTAAATGCTTCAAATTTCAATAACTCTGTTTGCTACTAACCTAAGGTTCATTGGCTACGAAGCTATTTTTCACGGAAACATTTTAAGTTTATTTTCGCACAATTTTCGTACATTTTCAAAGGATATGTTATTTTAATAAAAATATATTACATTGTTTCTACTATGTAGCTTATACCGGAAACCGAATTGACGCCTGCTTGCATTAAAGAGACATATTTGCTATTAAAAACATGTTCATGAAAATTCACTTCCATAACGCACTTGCTGCGTTCAGACTTTTCCTTTTAGTGAATTTTCGTAGAAAAAATTCACTAATGGGGAGATCCCTACTTTTGAATTTGGAAAAAAAATTCAACTGAGCGCGAACTAGGACTCCTAGAACCCATATCCGGGGTAAGTTTCAATTTTTATATGTTTATGTTTATGTATATATATATATATATATATATATATATATATATATATATATATATATATATATATATATATATATATATATATGTGTGTGTGTGTGTATATGTATATGTATATGTATATGTATATGTATATGTATATGTATATGTATATGTATATGTATATGTATATGTATATGTATATGTATATGTATATGTATATGTATGTATGTATGTATGTATGTATGTATGTATGTATGTATGTATGTATGTATGTATGTGTATCACACCGATAACTCCCAAAATCATGGGCCGATTTTGATCAAATTTGCCATGTACCTTTCTTTTGTAAGTGGCTTGGATAAGTTCGTTAACCAGGAAAATCGGACGTGGTTTTCCGTGAAAATTTTGAGTCTTCATTAGAAAAAAAAACTTTTATCTCAAAGAATAATGGGCCGATTTTGATAAAATTTGGCACGTACTTTTCTTTTGTAAGTGGGTTGGATAAGTTCGTTAACCAGGAAAATCGGACGAGGTTTTCCGGAAAAATGTTGAGTTTTCATTCGAAAAAAAATCTTATCTCAAAAAATAAAAAAGCTATTACAACCAAATTTGATATGTAGGTTTACGATATTAAAAGTAAACTATACACCAAAATTTAGATTTTTATGTTACAAGAAGTTATAATAAAATATTGGATTCCAGATCATTTCTATGAAAATTCACTGCCATAACGCACTTGCTGCGTTCAGACTTTTTCAGTTAGAGCTGTCGGGTTAATTTGTGTTAACTGAGGCGTACGCTTATCTGAGTGCTTACGAACATTTGACAAAAAGTTTCTCATTGTAGATAAAGCACCTAGCAACATTACAAATATGACGACTTATCTTTATAGTTTCAGTGTATTCATGTGACTGAATTCAGTTGGGTATATGAATGTCTCATTGTGACGAATAAACAACTTAAACTTACTTCGTTGACTTTATCTCTTAAATGTTTCTTAGACAACTTAGAGCAAGACTCCACAATGCATTCAACACAATTCCCAGGAGGACTGTTCAGAGAGCTGTGCTAAACCCTAGAAAACGTATAAAACTATATATCAATCAAAATGGACAGCTTTCTGTTTTGAACATTTATTGTAGTTGTTGTCATTTTCTTTTTAATTTGATTAAATTATTATTTCCCGTGTTTCAAGTTTCTGCTGCCAGATATTGTTGTATCATCAGCAGTTGTGGGCAATTCTTCATATGCTTTTTATTTCACATAACCCCAGGGGAAAAAGTCCATTGGAATTAGGTCGGGCGATTTTGCTGGCCATCGAATGTTCGCTCCTCGACCGATCCATCGGTTTCCTAACCAATGGTTTAAGTATGGTTTTACGTCTCGGTGAAAATGTGGAGGAGCACCAGCATTCTGAAAATACATTATTCGACATGTTTCAAGGTTTACATCCTCCATTCTATTCGGCAAATCATCCTCGAGAAATCTTCGATAGCGTTCTCCACGAAGTCGATTTTCAAAATAGAATAGACCGATAACTTTATCGCCTATAAGCCCCCCCCCCCACACACACGCACGCACGCACACATTAAAGGACCATTGGTGTTGAAAATCCAGTTGACGTACCCAGAGTGGATTTTCTTGAGCGTAATAGTTCATATTGTGTTTGTTTACTACGCCGATATTGTTAAAAGTTGCTTCGTCGCTAAAGAGAACCGTTTTGTAAAAGTTTGGAATTTCATCAATCATACTTGAAAAAATATGACAGAAATTGATTCGATTTACTTGATCTTCAGCAGTAATTGAGTGATAAAGACAAATGGAATTGATGAAATTTGTGCTCTTAGTGAATTTTCTTAAAAAAATTCACTAATGAGGAGATCCCGACTTTTGAATTTTGAAAAAATTTCTTCAAATGAGCGCTAATTAGGCCCCCCAGAAAACATATCCGGGGTCAGTTTCAATTTATATATCTATATATATATATATATATATATATATATATATATATATATATATATATATATATATATATATATATATATATATATATATATATATATATATATATGTATCACACCGATAACTCAAAAAATAATGGGCCGATTTTGATTAAATTTGGTGAAAAAATTCCTTTTGAAAATGGCTTGGATAAGTTCGTTAGCCAGGAAAATCTGCCCGGGTTTTTCCGGAAAATTTTGTGTTTTCTTTCGAAAAAAATTTATATCTCCGGAATTAACAAAGTAAGGGCAACCAGGTACGCAGGTTTATATCCTTATAGATAAGTTACCTACCAAAATTTAGCTATGTAGATCAAAAGACAAAAAAGTTATAGGCATTGAAAGAAAAATAAATTGGGGTTTTCCTCAAAACGTCAAGGTGGAGATTTAAATTGTTTAAATTTAGGCTATTAACTTGAATCTAATACGGGCTATAGAAATAAAATGTCTCAAGAAGGATGTTTTACAAACCCTAAAGTCTTAGTTTCAACCGTCATTGTCCTTCATTTTACTAAAATATTTGCAGAAAATTCATTTAAAATAGACGCTTGACAGTAGCCTTAGCTATAGAGTTTATCGTTTAATGGTATATAATTTTTGTCGAATTTTCGTAAACATCAATAAAGCTCAATATATCCGTTATTATATAAGATATGAAAAAATTTTGTATATATTAATCATAGGGTGTCTTGAGTTACATCTTAAAATAATATTTCTACATCACAGGGTGGCCCATAAGTCGTTGGTGATACAAATTTCCTTTTTTTTAAAATCAAACACGCCTTATGTTATTGCATTTTTACATTTTCCATCGAAATATAATGCATGTTTGTAAGAAAAGAAATTCTGGACGCAGCAAGTGCGTTATGGTAGCGAATTTTGATCAAATTTTTCATATTTGAACAGCTCAATTTGCTATTAACCTATAAGGTTGACCAAGAAACGTGTTTTTTCGGGAACCCTTTAAGTTTACTTTTGGAAATTTCTGTACATTTTCACACAATATAGTTATTTTGATGAAACATGGCACATTGTTTTACTCTATTTAATTATCCTGTTGACTGAAGATTTGCTAATACCCTGAAATAATGCAATTTGCCCCGTACATATCTGTGGATTCTCCTCGATTGATAACAAAACCTGGAATTCTGCATTTTCATTGGTTGTATGACGATTTTCAAATGCTTTTCTTTTGTATTTGGCGCTACACGTTTCCTCGAAGCGTGTTCTAACTTTCTCAAATGCTTCTGGTCTTGGATGTCGAGCTAAAGGATACTTCTGCCTGTAGATTCTGGACGCCAGAAAACACAATCGATCTGCCTGTTAGTAAAATTCATTTTTAAATGTATCGTTAATAAATAAATACAGAACAAGGAACAACGAACAGGAAACAGCAATTAATAAGCAAGCAACAATGATTAACACTAGACGCGAAAGTAATACAAAAAATTAGCAAGCACTTGGGAAAACGTCAATTGTACAATGTGTCAGATATTTATTTTATTATGTTGCTTATGTTTCAACTTATCTCCAAGGCTACCGTAGACGATGGTATGAACGATGTTAAACACATTTAATAAGAATAAAACTTTGAACCGATGTATCTCCTTTCATATTTGATTTAAGTTATACAAATTTGGTATCATAAGAAGGCTTATGAAATTTTGTATTCATCAAAATCAAAAAAAGATACAGGGTGTTGCATTTAGAAATATATATATATATATATATATATATATATATATATATATATATATATATATATATATATATATATATATATATATATATATCTTATGAAACCTAATTTGAGCTGAATTATAATTTGTTAATTACTAGCTTATCGAATCATCTAATATTGTTCTCATGCTGACCTATAGAACTATTTGGAAGAGTTAGCTAGTTACTGGGCGAGGGATATCCAAAGCAACATGATTATTGAAAATAAGTGACGAAATAAGGGCATTTTCTGAATAACTTTAAAACGAGTCTATTTGAGTATAGACAAAGCTTAATTAAATTAATAGAGGAGTAAATAAGCTACCCGATAGCGATCTAAAATATAGGGTGTTCCATTTGAAAATTTCGAGAAAGTCTTCGATTGGGACACTCTGTATATATAAGTATGGAAAAAAGAGAAATATAGTATTCTAAAAAAATGTGACAAGAGAACAATTAAAAAAGAAAAATGTTAAAAAATTTAATGAATTTAAAAAAATAATAAAAAAGTTAAAAAATGGAAAGATTAACAAATCTATATAAGAAATTAAATAATATAGATCTACCTAGAAGTATAAATAAATTGAAAATTTTTTAAATACGTTAAGTCTAATTTTTATAATGACCATGTATCACTGGTATTAAGCAAAAAGTATTTATTCAACATGTCTGTGGCTAATGGAATTAATTTCCGAAGCTCGCTTACTGAACTGAACCGATCTTAATATACTAAGTTACTAAATTACTAAGTGAAAAATATTAATGCGACGTATGTGTCTGTCTCTCAAACGCTAGCTTTTCACATCTGGTTTCTGTATTGACACACAGACAATGCATGTCATTTTCGAACTCCAGGCGGTTTCTCGCGTTTGTTTTAATAGCAGTCATTGAAGACAAACTTAACTCGCATAAATATGATGTTGCAAATGGAACCAAAGATAAGATCTTCGTTTGCCAAGTCGGGGCATTCTTGCATTATTTTCATCTAAGACTGAGAAGATGTTGTAAATTGTGCAAAGTAACTTCTATTCTAAAAGAACTTAGCTACATCTACCATGGATTCTTGAAACCACTGAAATGAATCAAAATGAGTTTTCTCGATAGAAGTTTTCCATAAGTCAAGCTTTTTCATAAATCCATTAATTTTGTCCGTGGCTGTTATTATATTAATATAGTAACCTTGCAAACCACGGTTGAATGTATTTAGGTGTTCGCAAGTATCGGCAAGAAAAACCAGCTTAAAATCCAAAGAGGATTGGGAAAAAAGCTTTCATATTCTTGTTTTTCAAAAGTACATCAAATGTTGTGCTTTTAACTGGAAAACTCTTTTCAAGACGATACCTCTCGAACGCCATCTTACTTCTTACACGTATGTGTGATAAAGGAAATTTACATATAAAGTACCCATGTTTTCACAATTTTTTCCTAAAAGTCGAGTCTGTAATGCTTTTATTTTGATACAATTTATAACTTTGATGACACAATACATGTCAGAAGGTAAATACTTTAAGGCAATTCAGCATTTGACATTACTTCTTGTAATCTGACAATAAGACCAGATCGATGTCCTGTTATAGACTTGGCATCGTCTGTGCATATAGCAACGTATTTCATCCAGTCAATATCGCATTTAGATGTTCATTAAATAAAAGTATCAAATAATTATTTTCCTGTGGTATTGGTCCATAATGGCGTAATAATAAAAAATCTTCTGTGATGCCATTGCTTATGTTGTATCTTACGAATGCTATAAACTGGGCACGGTTAGTATAGTAAAGAGAAGTACGTAGATTTCTTGATCTCATCAACAATTACTGCTCAAATATCTTCTGCCATGTCGCTTATTCTCCTTTGGGTAGTTTTATTGGAGAGAGATAGGTATTGTTTTTAATTTTGTAACTTCCTTTCACCCATCACTATTTCCACCATGTCAACAGCTGTTGATAAAATTAACTCTTCAGCGATAGTATGTGCTTTACTGGTTTTGCAATAACACCACACGACAGTAGACGCCGCAATAGACAAACTCCGCACCCAGAAGTCTTTGACTTGTTCGGGGGGAGCTCACATACACATATAGACAAAGGACACCACCCATAACTCATCAGAAGTCGGCCTTTCCACATTCGAATGAAAAAGACCGACTGTCCGAATACGGGAACCGAACGGCCGACAGAATCAACAGGAAGAAGCAAGAGGTGGAGCGCGCGGGAAGAAAAATAAATCTGTGGTGGGGTAGCGGTCAGTTAGAAGGCATCGCAAAGGCCGATGCGAGAGCAAAAGCCGCCAGAAGTGACCCCCTAGATCACAAGCGGGTAGATGCTCCGGTGACGAGTAGAATGATAAAACGAAGTGCCAAGGAGAACACTGAAGTAAAGTGGCAGAAGCACTGGAACGATGAGACAACGGGTAGGACCACTTATCGATACATAGAGAGCGTGGGTGTGGACCTCAAGTGAAGGAGTCACAGAGCGGTGAGCTTGCTGACTAATCACGGGCCCTTCAAGCGCTACTTTAGTAGGTTTAACCTAAGGCCCGGAACGGGAGAACGTGCGTGCGGAACCGGAGAGCAGGAGACAGCAAGACATGTGCTGGAAGACTGCCAGATGGAAAATCATAGGGCGACAAGAGAAAACTTTGCGAGAAACCAGAACAGGGTTGGGGGTTCCTACCCGTTCAAGGTAACTAGGTCCACCAAGATCGAGGAAATCAGGAATTTCAATGAATGAGTCGCAAAAATAGAGCTGGAAGGGGAAACGCGAAGTGCGATTGAGGCAAAGCGCGGAGAAAGCGAGGGCGCCGGGTAGAGAAATGGATGAGATTTCTGGAAAAGCGAGAGTGGAGTGAACGGTCGTGTGAATGTGAGGAGGGTTCTATGGCTCTAAGGTTTTAAATTACCTGATGAGTTTTGTGAGAGTGGAGAGGTTGTAGGAGTTCCTTTAAGGGTGGCTTCGACCTGACAGTGTAGGAGGATACCATGGCCTAAAGTCTTCGGACGGGAAGGTAGGGGCTTCGGCCCCAAAATCGTAAACTGTTTGAATACGGGACTCTAACCCGCGACCTCCTAGTCCATTTCGAGAGGTTACTCACCTCGCGAACTGAGCCATTCGACAATGCGATATGCAACTTGATAACTGGCTAGTAATGCTTTTTCATTAGTAGTTATTGATGACGTAAAGATACCTTGCTGCTTGTCGTAGTTGCAGACATTTTTTGTTCGGCTTGAAAGAATGTTAATGTTATTTTTAGAATGATATATTATGTTATAAACACGTTTGTAAGCTTTCATTTTCTTTAAACCCAGGGAAAATTATTTTCAGCGAATGTTTAAGTGTGTTTAAGTTTTCTTACGTTACAATATATTCATATTATGTAGCTTTCTTGTTGCCTACTTTCTCCATTTTATCATTTCTGTTATTTTTCCAAATGAAATGTTCCAACAAACTATGGTTTTTTTAGCTTCATTAAAAATAAAATACTAAAACGCCTTTATTATATTCGATATTTTGTCAGGAGCCCCGTACTCAGCGACGCCTTTTATTCAACAAAGATTACCACACCGTTTCAGAGTTAATGAAAATGATTCTAAAAAAAAACTGTGGACGCAGCAAGTGCGTTATGGTAGTGAATTTTTATTAAATGCTTCAAATTTGAATAAATCAGTTTTCTATAAACTTAGAAAGTTTAATTTTGGTATGTAGTAAGGTCTTTCCTAGGGCAAGATATCCACCGAATTTCATTAAAATAACATTGTAATTTTTGAAGAAAAAAAATTTTTGCAAGAAAATATAAAATTTGAATAACTTAATTTGCTATAAACTGAGAAAATTGAATTTTTGTACTTAGTAAGGTCTCTTCCAAGACAACATATATAGTAAATTTCATTAAAACAGATTTGTTATTTTCGGAGAAAAAATTTTTTTCGAAAGAAAACTTGAAATTTTCTCGGAAAAAACCGTGCGATTTTCCTGGTTAACGAACTCATCCAAAACTGACCCGGATATGGGTTCTAGGGGTCATAAATCGCGCTCATTTGAAAAATTTTTGCAAAGTCTCACCATCGGTACCTCTCTATTAGTTATTTTTTTTAAATAAAAATTCACTAATACGTCCTCAATTGAAAGTTTAATAAGTTTTTGCAACAGAATTATTTATCAAAAGCTATAATAACTTAATAAACTGTTTAAACATTTTACAAAATGATGTCATATTTTGTCTAGTTAATCTGTCCAGTTTTACCGGCTTCGGATTTACGAATGACCTAAATCAGCCATACCTTGTCAAAATGAAAATACACGTCATAAAAGTCGCCATCCGAGTAAAATCTCTTTCGATTTGTTCTTGTACAATGCTCTCAGATCTATTAATTTTTTGTTATTTGTGTATTGAAAAATTGGATGTCAAAAGAAGTATCTGCTATTTCACCAATCATACTTTGAATGTCAGATAACTATAATTACTTCTATTATTTTGAGAGATTTTATTACTTCACTCTCCAACTGTTATCAGTTTTATCTTGCAATAAAATAACAAAATTATTTTTATTGATTTTTGTTGTATTACTTATGCTGCTATTATATTTAATCTAGCTCGGAGGTTAGTTGATTGTTATAATATCAGTGGGGTAGGATGTGAAATTCGTTTTAATAATATTGCATTTTCTACACAACAAGCGGATGTTATTGGTAAATATCCATTGTAATGCATTTTTTTATGTATATTTATGGTTTTATTACATTTTGATTGGAGAAAAAGGTATTTCATAAATAAATGACTCGTTGGTACGTTTTAATCCCTTTACAATTTAACACAAAAAGTAAAATTAAAAATTACACGACCTGCTTTGATTCGATTTCAAGTACATAGTTGTGAAACAAAATTAGTTTGTAGTACACATTTAAGTTTTCTCCACAAATCATTAAGTTTATAATGCTCAATTACTGATATCAAAATAGTATAATAATCTCAATCTTGTACAATATCATTTTTGAGTAGCGAGATTCTCTTTAATTATTACATGTGATAAATAATAACACGCTATATATCTAATCACGCACGTCACAACAAACTACAGTTTTAAGTACACTTGGAGAACCCAAATCACCAAAATACATATTTCAGAGACCTTACGTTCGTTTCGTTGACCATGTCAACATCTTCAGAGGAATAAAAATTCTAAAATTAAACTACTAGCTACCGTCTATTTATATCGCGTTTAGGTAAACGAACTAGTCCGAAGTAAAATTGTCGTCGAAGACCCATCGTTTTTTATTGTGTAGTCAAACTACGAGGTCGAAGACCTGCTTTAATCTCCTGGTCGACAACTTTATGAGCCCTTATCTAATATAAAGATAATAGATTTAAAAGGAACGGTACCGAGTTATTTGAGAAATCTACACGTTCCCTTTCGATCTAGAAATTTACTATGGGGATATCGGAGCTAGCCGACAACCATATCTGGCGAGAACAAACACAATAACCTCGGCTCATCTTTTTTATATAGAAAACTAAACCTGGGTGTTTGGCTTACATTGTTAACTCTAACACAGGATAAATAATTCAACTAAAATACTACATAAAAATATATTTATATTGATTTTAATTCTTCGTAAACAGTATTTATATTGACTTCATAGATACACAGAAAACGAAAGGGTCTTTAAGTCGAGACAAGCGTAGAGATTAGTATATGTATAGACCGGTCGAGTTATTGACAGTAGTCAAATGCAAAGTGAAAATAAAGGGCTTGAAATTAAAGGTGCCGCACGATTCAATGAAGTTTTGTTCTTAATCGACCTGGATGTAAAACTACTTTCTAATGAATCAATCATAGTTTTATGTCAAACACTTTTGACAAGTTTCACATTTTCTTTGTCAATGTGGTGATTATTATCCCATATATGTTGTGCCACACACGATTTGTCCACCGTACCATATCGTAAATGTGCGAGATGTTCACGAAATCTGGTGGCTATGTTTCTCCTAGTTTGACCCACGTATTTAAGATTGCAATCTTTGCAACTAATCTCATAAACACCGGACATTTCAGTAACTTTGTCTTTATCTTTCGTATTACCCAACACATTTTTTAAATTACTTTTCGTCGAAAAAGTGAAATGTAAATCGGATTTCTTAAATATACTTTCCAAACCCTTTGTGTTTCGTGGTTCATAAGGTAAACACACAAATTTTTTCTCTATTTTATCTTTCTTAATAATGTACGACATTCAGATGTCATTTTCTTTGTTCTGTGTTTGATAACCAACTTGTCTATTAAACCATCTGAGTAACCGTTATATCTCGCCACATTTTTTATGTATTTTAATTCTGTATTAAATCTATTTTTACTTAACGGAAATTTAATCAATCTGTTTACTAGGAAATTAAAACTAGCCATTTTTTGTGCAAACGTATGATGTGAGTCGTTAGGAATATAACTAATAGTAGCCGTTTCCTTCATGTAGACATCGAATTCGAGCGAGCCATTATTTTTATTTTTAATAACTAGTACATCTAGAAACGAACGTTTATTGTTATTTTCTATTTCGTGGGTAAATTTTATTGAAACAAATTGACTATTTAATTTTTCAGTAAATTCTTCAACCTTACATATATTTGTGTCAAACAAATGTCAAATTTCCGACGCGATATAAATACACGGTAGATAGTAGTTTAATTTTAGAATTTTTCTTCCTTTGAAGATGTTGACATGGTAAACGAAACGATCGTAAGGTCTCTGGGTAAGGTGTTGTGGTGATTTGGGTTCTCCAAGTGTACTTATTAGTGCTCATCACAGGTTCCAGTTTTCACATAGTAAACCACAGTTTTATATTTATGGTTACCAAGTGAAAACTGGATACTGTGACCAGCACTGATAGGTACACTTGAAGAACCCAAATCACCACAACACATTTTTATAGACCTGACGATCGTTTCAATAACAATGCTAGCATCATCAGAGGATGAAACATTTCAAGCTCTTAGCTACCAATATGGTATTTATATTACCCATGTGTCAGGTAAAAGACCGGATCCTAGAGGGTGGAAGCACAAACAAACGTTCTACGTTTATGTTTTACCGGAAATCACTTTAAAAATTTCGTTATACTTGTTTCCTCGCAATTTTGGCATCTTTTTTTTTTGAAGGACACATATTGCGAACAATGAACTATATAGAGGTGGCGGGGCTCTATTTAAACAAACTTTGTTGTTTGTGGCCTTAGATAAATACTTTCGTGGGCGTCTAATTTCGCATTTTTGATAAGATTCATGTTTTCTTTGACAATGGGGTGATTATTATCCCAAATATGCCGGGCCACGCATGACCTGTCTACAATACCATATCGCAGCTGTGCCAGGTGTTGCTTAAGTCTTGTTCAATGTCTCTTTTAGTTTGCACAACGTATTAAAGATTACAATTTTTACAACTTATTTCATAGATACCTGTCATTTCAGTGGTTTATCATCATCTTAGTTGCAAATTAGCTTTATTAGAACTGATACTCTTCGTGATTCACGGCTCAATTGTTAACCAGGCAACCTTTTTGCCTGCTATATCTTTTCTGAAGGTCGTGGAATCCGGAAACATTTTCTTTCTTTTGTATCTAATAATTAATTTCTCCGCTAAGCAAACCGAGTATCCGTTATATTTAGCTACGTTCTTGGTGTCCTCGGTTTGGTTAGTGGAGAAATTAATTAACAGATACTAGACAAAGAAGGTGTTACCGGATTACACGACCTTTAGAAAAGGTAGAGCAGACAAAAAATGTGTGTGCTTATCATTTAAACCGCAAATCACGAGGGGTATCCAGAACATTTTTAATACAACTAATTTGCACATAACTTTTACTTGAAAAAACATACTTAAAAAAGTTTGTTAGGTAACTCCAAAGATAAGAATAAAGCCATTGAAATGTCAGGTATCTATGGAATCAGTTGTAAAGATTGTAATCTTAAATACGTTGGGCAAACTAAAAGCCATTGACACCAGATTTAAGGAACATCTGGCTCAGCTGAGATATGGTACTGTAGACAGGTCATGCGTGGCCCGGCCTATTTGGGATAGTAATCATCACATAGATAAATAAAACCTGAAGCATATAAAAAATGTTAAGACTACCTGCGAAATTAGTCGCCTACGACGAGAGTATTTCTATCTCTATCTCCAAGGCCATAAACAACAAAGTTTGTTTAAATAGAGCTCCACCAGCTTTATATAATTTATTGTTCACAGAATATCTCTTGGATAAAAAACAGATGCCGAAATTGCGGTGGAACAAGTATAACGGAATTTTTACAGGAACATCCGTTAAAACATAAAGGTAGAAAGTTGGTTTGTGTTTCCTTCCTCTAGGCTGCGGTCGTTTACCTGACATATAATATATACACAAATTTGGTAGTTAACAGTGTAGAATGTTTCATCAAACAGCCCCTAATCACCTTAATTTCCCGGGGTATGAGCTCCTTACTTCTTTTAGATTGCATGGAGGCATATGCGCGTACGTCCGTAGCAATCTACCCTGCACCAGACTCCCCAATTTAGAAGCTGGAAGAAAAGACATACTATGGATAAAACTCTCTCTCAGGGCTGCAACTAAATTCATCTGTTACATTTACCGGTCACCTTCTGACAACAACTTTGTCCAGCTCTTTGACTGCCTTTTTGAAAAAACCGACCATCTGATTTCTGAATATCCTTCCTCCGAGGTCACTATTCTTGGTGACTTCAATGTGCATAATAAGGAATGGCTAGGATCTTCAAAAACCGATCCACAAGGAAGAGCAGCGGAGGCCTTTGCAGTCAGCAATTCTTTAGCCAATATGGTTCAGCAACCTACTTACTTTCCTCGCATCCCAACACACAGCTCAAATCCCTTGAATCTCCTTCTTACTACAAATCCTGACTGCTATAAGATATCAGTCGCCGCCCCCTGGGTCGCTCAGACCACGGCATGGTCACTGCTTCCTGCGCAATGCAACCCGAGGTCACACAGTCATCACACCCACGTATCGTTTGGCACTACAACTCCGCGAACTGGGACGAAATGCGAGATTACTTTTCCTCATTTCCATGGGCACCTGTCTGCTTCTCTCATCCTGACCCCTCTGATATCTCACAAAACGTCACCGAAATTATCCAAGCTGGCATGGAATTATTTATTCCACGTACACAGAAAATCTCTGCAGCCATTCAAAAGCCCTGGTTCTCTAAATCCTGTGACAAGGCCAGACTTGAAAAGGTCAAAGCTCACAAAAAGCTTCTACACAATCCCAGTCAAGAAAACCGTCAAGCATTTAACGACGCAAGAAACTGCTATGTCCGCATTCTTTCTGAGTCAAAAAACTCGTTTAATAACCACATCAAAAACAAAGTCCTCTTAAGCTCCAGCGGCAGCAATCCCTTCTGGACTCTTGCTAAATATATTGGGAATAATTTCTGCAAGAGCACGTTCCCACCTCTTGTCTCAGGGGATGAAATTGTTTCTACCGCCCTGGGCAAGGCTGAACTTTTTGCCTCGTTGTTCGCCGGCAATTCTACTCTCAACCCACCTCCAAATGTTCAACCACCAACATAAAATGACTGATATCATTTTCAAAACTAGAAAGGTACGAAATATGTTCTCTTCTCTTAATACCAGGAAAGCCTCTGGCCTTGACGAGATCCCAGCAATTGTTCTAAAATAATGCGCACCAGAACTTGCTCCTGTCTTAACTCCTCTGTTTCAGACATCTTACAATAGAGGCATATTCCCTAGTAACTGGAAAAATGCTCGAGTACAACCCGTCCCCAAGAAAGGATCGAAAGCGCTTCCTAGCAACTACATGCCTATTTCTTTTCTTTCTGTCGTCTCTAAAGTGATAGAAAAGTATATAAACACCGAATTACTCAAATTTCTTGAAAACACAGTCTAATCCACGACAGGCAGTATGGATTCCGTCAGCGCAGATCAACTGCCGACCTCCTTTGCTTTGTCACCCATTCTTGGAACAAGTCTATGGAACTATACGGTGAATCCCAGATTGTCGCTCTAGACATATCCAAAGCATTCGGCCAGGTCTGGCACGCAGCGCGGTTTAATAAACTACCGGCCTATGGCCTACCAGCAAAACTCTGTACGTGGACAGCAAATTTCCTCTCCAACCGGAACATTTCTGTTGTCGTGGATGGCCATTCCCCTAAACTGTACCCAATTAATGCAGGAGTTCCTCAAGGTTCAGCTTTAGCCCCTACTTTGTTTCTTCTCCACATCAATGACCTCCTCTCTAGCACATCCAACCCAGTTCACAGTCACGGGGACGAGAGCACCCTCCACTCAAATATAGAATTTTCTAAGCCTGTCTCTTTAGCCCAATTAGATGAGGATCGCAGACTCATGGAGGGTTCTATCTTCGTGGATCTCCAAAAAATATTAGACTGGGGAAGTAGAAATCTTGTACAATTTAACCCCATCAAATCACACTCTTGCTTTCTTTCTGATAAGAGATACACCAGCCCTAAACCCATCACAATAAACAACCAAGTTATTCAAAGTAATGAGTCCTTTTCACTTGTTGGCATTTCTGTGGATCGAAATCTCAATTGGCACCAACATGTCACATCAATTGCAGAAGCGGCTGCTAAGAAATTAGGTTTCCTCTTCCGGGCTCGCAAATACTTTTCACCAGCTAATCTCTATACTTTATATACTTCACAAATAAGACCAAACCTCGAATACTGCTCCCACATCTAGGGTGCTGCTGCCGCTTCTACACTCGCTATCCTGGACTCCATTCAGAAGAGAGCTATACGTCTCATTGGTGACCCTACCCTCACCCAAAGGCTGCCATCCCTTGCCCACCGACGTGCCGTTGGTGACCTCTCTCTCTTTTATAGATATCTGAACGGGCACTGCTCAGAGGAGCTTTCTTCCATAGTTCCTCCACCTGCTGCCCCCAACAGATCTACCAGGGGAACAGAGCGAATGCACCCTTTTACTGTCCAGGTCCCCAGACATAGAACATCTTGTTATGCCCGCTCTTTTGTCCCGAGGACTTCCAAGTTGTGGAATTCCTTGCCGGCACATGTTTTTCCTTCTCCCCCGAACCTCCAAACCTTCAAGTCCAGAATTAACAAGTTGCCTCTTTCCTCCTTGTCGACACCCACGGTACGATAGTATTTAGGCTGTAATCCGTCGTGGTGTGTTGTTGAAATTAAAAAAAATCCTCTGGTGACGCTAAGATTATTAGTGAAACGATCATCAGATCTATAGAAATGTATTGTGGTGATTTAAGTTCGCCAAGTGAACTTATTTGTTGTTATTATGGCTTAGCCTGAATGGCTGTCACAGTCCCTCAAAGGAAAACATACACTCATCCCCGGTATTTCAGACACCAAAGGGATTGAGTTCGGATTGGGGCGTTTCTTAGTTGTCGGACCCAGAATCACAACGCGACATCTCCTCATTTTCAAAAAACCTTGTCACCATGTTGGCAGTTGCGAGGATTACAGCTTTCTGCGTTACTTTGTAAAAGTACTCTCTAATACCCAGTATCTTAATGTTCTCTAGAAGATTCTTAAGAACCACACCAGATGCCGACATGACTACCGGGATTACTCAGGACATTATCTGCCTTCCACTCTCTTCGTTTGTACCTCGAGGTCTCTGTACTTAATAACCTTCTCGTTGCACTTTGTCTCCAAATTATTGGCATCTGGAATAACATCAATTATCGTCACTTGTTTGCAGGTTACCCACTATTATTTATGTCTATCCCGCTGTGGGGAACTCGGTGGTCTGTAAACGGTCTTTTTAAGAACAGGCTGGAGAGTGTATGACACCTAACTAGCAATATAAAACGTCACTCTACCAATTGCTGTGCAGACTAGTTCAAGGCACAGTGATTTTGAAATGGGTGGAGTAGAAAAGACAAAGGGCATGCACAATAAGCCAAAGGCTGCGGTTCTATCTGGGTGGCAAAGACGCGGACGTGCCCTAATGTAAAAAAAAACAGTTAGACGCCGATTTGTCGACATGTCCTTGGGAGGTTACATTTAGATGTAGTCCATGGAGATGCTTTTGCATCCAGGATTGAAGTTTGTCTTGATCGGTGCGATGGTGACTGTATTTTACTTTTTCTTAATTGTAACGGTATTGAATCATATATGGTACGGTGTAGTTCGAAAGTAAGCGCTAACTGATGGAAATATGTACGCAGATTCAATAACTGTTGGTTCAGCTGTTTGTAAATTTTTCTTGCCCGTTTTACTTCAATTCACAATCCCAAACGAATACCGTAGTGCAGAACATACATATGTATCAATAGTTTTAGTCAAGTTCTCGCTGTTAACATGTTCTCGCACCACCTGTTTTACCCGATTCGTGATATCATTTGTCGGTTCGGCTTTAATTACTGGGTGGTTTATTTTCCTCGTCGGCTGTATTTTTTTAGGTATTTATAACACACTTCTATATCAATTGGGCCAACTTGCTGCCCCTTTTACATTTTAGTGAATTTTCGTAGAAAAAAACCCATTGGGGAGATTTTGACTTTTGTATTTTGAATTTTTTTTTCAAATGAGCGCCAACTACGATCCCTAGAAGCCATATCTGAAAAAAATGTTTGGGGCCAGATCATTTCTATGAAAATTCACTGCCATAACGCACTTGCTGCGTCCAGAGCTTTTGAATTTACCTGGTTGTATCTTCCCTCTGACTGCATACAAGGTGCAGCATTTGTCAAGCTCAATGCATGTCAATGTCTCTGGAAAGCCCTTCCACGATTTTATCAGTTTTACCAGGTGGTTCTTTGTGAAGGACATCAGCTTAATATCATCCATATACACCAGATTATTCAGCCCCATTTGCTCTTTGCCGTTGCATTTTATACCGAAGCCATATCTGGTAGAGTTCAGACGGTTTGATAGTAGATTCAATGCAAGGCAGAACCACAATGCACTTAGCGCGTTGCCTTGTTCTTCTCATTGGTATGGTGTTAGTAACGATGTTATCACCCATTTTTACATGTAGCTGAATTTTTGTTCCCCAGGTAGGCATTGTGTGTTCTAGGAACCTTTCGTTATTGTTATTATTACTATTGTTATTCCAGTGTTGCAGATGCACTGTATACTGCATGTAAACAAAGCAGTTCATTTTACCCTTCATGGTCGAGGAATTGTAGACTATGTGGCAGTGTGGAGTAGCACTGATTTTTGCCTAAGTAACAGCCTGCGAGGAGGAAGTTGGAGTTTTTCACATTCCTCGAGAACGTCTAATTGATTATTCTCTCTGGTGAAACTACGAAAGCTATTGTAGTGACATTAGTTGGTCGCCACATATGTTTCATTTCAATAACCAAGTACTCATAATATTATTTTTATTATTATTACTTTATTGTCTTCAATTTTGGATATTGTGTGTGTTGTTTGGATTGATAATCTGAAAAGTTATGTAAATAGAACGAAAAATCTGTCTGAAATTTTTAATTAGTATTTTAATTTACTAAAAACAAATCATTACAGTTGTGTCTGCTTTATTCCAGAATGGTATTGGAGCCTAAGTTCGTTGACTATGGCAGCATCCATCCGACAGCAGAAGTGCCTCATCAGCAATTGCAGCAACATAATTCTTCACATGCCTTATTAAGTCCACGTTCAATACTTTCTCTGCCTCCATTAGACGACGAAGACTCACCTAACACATCTAAGGGAACAAGAATGACGCAAGGTAAGACTTTTCTACATTTTATCCTGAAATATTTTTACGTAAAATAAAGTAAAAACAAGTCAAGGCCTATTGTAGGTAGTACCACTTATATTGTAATCCACTGCTCCTGCTAATAATTTAATTTTCTGAAATACGAATACTTAGGAGGGCGAGAATTGGAGAATTATTTTCACCTGGCCTTATAATTTACAAATTCTAGGGTCTTTTGTTGCGTGAGGCAATGTAAAGAATGTAATAACCTCATAAGCTGGAATTTAAATTGTATTACGTTAGGCACCTTAAAGGAAAATGGAAAAATAAAATCACAAGTAAATGTGTAACAATGGTGTTGGAGAAATGTTGTTGTTTGTTGTCGACGAGCTGTCGACATCTATGATTCGGGCTTTAAGCCATTTGCCTATTACAAATGTTGGATAAATAAAATATACCTTAAGAGTAGTAGCTTTACTTCTCATTTGTCAGGTCTCGATTGGAGTATTGTTCGTTCGTTTGGTCCCCGATATATATAACATAGAACATCTGCAGCGTAAAATACTGAAGTATTTATGTTTTAGAGAGGATGGTCACTAATCTCTCTCTAACCACCACCACACCACCCCCCTCCCCCCATTGGTTTTCCACATTCCGAACTGCTGTAGAGATTCGGCTTGCATGCTCTAAGTGACAGACGTAAATATTTTTTTGTATCCTTTTTACACAAACTGTTGACCGCTCGTTTGGACAGTCCTTTATTGTTGTCTTCCATATATTTATGAATTCCTCGTCTTTGATCACGTTACGATCCTGGATTTCACATACCGTTGCATCGTACACGGTCTATGGAGTCTTCACCTATTTACTCAATGTCCGTTTGCGAGAACGTCGATATTTTATTTGCAAGTGACCGTCAAATAAAAAATATTATATTGCCTTCTATTTTCGAGTAATTAGTTTAGGGTTAGTTTAGATCATCCTAGATTTCTGGTTTTTTTACTCATTGTTCGTTGTTTTGTGTTACTTATCCACATCCAATAGAATGGTGTATAACCGTAGGGTGTGTGTACTTAAATAAGTAAATAAATAAAGCGTAACAAGTGTAAGTGAAACTCCATGTTATTACGTACTCCTTTTTTCTACCATCGTCAAGTTTTAAATAAATGATATGATTTTACCTTACCAGCAACTGAAAACATAAAGTGTTGTAATTTCAGACCATATCCCGTGAGTGTTCTTGCAAAAGTGGTATGCCCATTTAGGCTAAAATTGCAGTAGGCATGTATTCCGATAAACCTGTATCTTCTCTACAGTTATGTGATCTTAAAATCAATCAAGAGTGGATACTTGATTGGTTTAAAGATCACAGATATCGGAATAACACATGCCTAACTCAATTTCACCGAAAATGGACATGCCCACTTTTATAAGAATAGTGGCGAAATGTCCAACACATTGTTACTAATCAGTTATTTAATTTAATTTACTCGCAATTGCTAAATACATTGTGCTTCGTAATATGTGAGACACGGGGTGATTGAAGAACCTCGGTGGCTCAGGGGTAAGAACGTGTGCCTCTGAACCGAAGGGTGCTGGGTCGATCCCAGCGTGCTGCTTTCACTTTTTCAGTACAAACTGTAAAATTAACATCAACCGAGGTTCTGGCATTGTATTTGAGCAAGTTGAATGTCTTACAGAAAGGCAGGGGTTCGGCAAAAATTCCAGGATATTGAGGTGAAACTGCTCCCTGGCGTCGGTGATTGACCACAGTCGCGGAAATAGGCCGACGTTAAAGAAACAAAATACACACACACACACACACACACGCGCACACACACACACACACACAACACACACACACACACACACACACACGAGGTGATTGGGTATCTTAGAAGAAAAAAATTATATTATGCCCAAAACGCTTATATTTTCCAGATAAGTGCCTTGTGAGCCCGGGGACATAAAAAATAGGTCAAATGAATCTCCTGTTTGTCGTAAGACTAGACTAACTGATTACTGCATTACCTGCTTTTCCTGTGACCTCATTGGGTTTGGGGATGTAAGAAGAATAGGTCCAAAGAATCTCCGGCCTGTCGTAATAAACGACTAAGTGGGGCAGCTGATGTTGCTGCCCAGCAAGCCTTTTCCTTTCATGATCTTAAACTACCTAATTCATTTCCACGTTATATAATTTTTTTTCCATCACATCCCATCATCTCAAAAGATGGTAGAGACTGGGTCTCGGTGCAGGGTGGTGTCATCATATGACCTCATAGGTGCTGATGGCGTGAAATATGCTACGGTCAGTATATAGTCTAAATTCTGGGAATTGTCACTTTACTTAGCTGTCGGCTGTCAAGCAAAGGTCCGGAGGAAGTCCAGGAGCTGGAAGCGCCATCTTTTGTTGATCGGGGGAACAGCCTTGACAAGTTCTGCAAGCTAGGTGCCACTCAGTACAGTGTCACGTACCCAGTGCTGGCACTTTGGGAGACTGCCGCATCAGCTGACGAAATTTTTGAGCACCGGTGTTTTCGGAAGGCCACCATATCCTGAGACAGCTGCCTAGGACTCGTATGAAATCTGCGTAAGCTGATCGCCTAGCCAAAAACAGCATACAAAATCGCTAACATGAAGAAAACAAGAAAAGGAAAATTATTTATTGAAATTGCTATCTACTCTAAAGACAGTCACTTTACAATTAAAGTAACCAACATCCAGAAACTCAACGCTAATTTGAATGCTGTTTATCGCCATCTCGAAGACAAAGAATACCATATCCTATTCCTAACTGAAACCTGGATTTCTTCGTTCGCAGTTCCAACCCATATTCTGTCTCCGAGGTATGAGTTTCACAAACAGAAGTCTTTAGAAGCCACTTCTTATATGGCCTGTTTTATTATAGAACTCCACGAAGTTTCTAGGTTGCGTTTATCCAATGACGATGTATACAACGAATGTTTTGATTACCTATTTAGTCAAGTTAATTATATGTGTCCATACAGCTTATACTCCTGATTCTCTTCTGATGACTAACCCCGAAAACTACAAAAAACGAACTGGTCATTGTCTCATTTCCTCAACACATCTACAAACAGATAACGTTTCACAGGGATACACTTGACAAGTCTGGCTTTATAAACCGGCTGAATGGGATGAATTAAGCTATGTTTACTCTTCCTTTACCTAGGCAGATGTCTGTCTTTTAACAATAACCTCACAGAATGAGCCAACTACATACTAAAATTAGTTTATTAAGCACGAAAATCCATATTTCTCATTTATCGAAGCATCTCAATTTAAAATCAAAACCCTGGTTTAATAAATCTTGCTGAAAAGCAGTAGTTACTAAATATTAAGTATTTCTGAACAAAAACGCTAACAGCGAAACTTACGCCCCTTTAGTACCAGCAAGGAACAGGCTCAGGCAGATAATTGATCAAGCCAAAAATGACTGTCACCAGTCAATAAGGGACAAGGTCATCTCAGTCCAAACAATACCCGATGTTTCTGGTATGTGGCAAAGATTATGGAAATTTCACCACCAGCTCCTCTCCTCTCCTGGCTTCAAATGATAAGTATTCGCTGTATCGTCAAAAAGAATGCTGATCTATTCGTCCTTGTGTTGAAATGCCACGCTTGATCCGCTGAGAAAGAGTCCAGTTGCAAAGTCAAAAATGAGAAGAAATAATTTGCGGAAATCGTACTGTTAAGAAGAGTTAGACCTCAAAAAGGATCGGGACCCGAAGGAATCCCAGCACTAGTTTTAGAATGGATGCTCCTGAACGGACTCAAATTTTATGTCGCCTCTTTTCGATATCCTAAGATGGAAGTAGTTCCATTTTCCTAGAAATAAGCTCTCTAGTTCAGCCTCTTCCTAAAAAGGGTATCAAATCCGATGTAAAGAACTGTCGGGTGTTCCACAAGGTTCCGTTTTGGCTCTCACACATTTTTTCACATCAACTGGAACTTCTGTTAACATTCAACAATCCGATCCACGGATTCTCTGATGAAAGCCTCAGTGTCTGCTTCTAGCTCCTTTACAATGAGGGTCGAAGTAACCAACTCCCTAAATGATCACCTGTCTAACATCTTAGCTGGAGCTCTGCAAATCTAGTTATGTTTAATGCTTCGAAACCGACATAATTTATCTTGTCTATGAAAAGTGACCTACAGGGTCCAGGCGTTTGGCTGGCAATATACTGCCCAAATAATCCACATTACATTGGATTTGAAGGATGCAGATGATCTTTGCTGACGTTTGTATGTTTCTAACATTGCAAAAGCGAAGAAGGGTGGATTTCTGCTTCAGGTTAGAAGATTGTTTTTGTCACGGCAGCTTTTGACGATGTATCAAGCTACGTCCTCAATTGGAATATTGTTTTCGTGTCTGGGCTGCTGTTACGAAGACAACCTTGTTCCTCCTAGATTCTATTCAGAAACGAGCTGCTCGCTTTGTAGGAGATTCATCTATCACAGTCGATTTTACTTATCCAGACATAAGAACAGTTAGAGATCTCTACCTATACTATCGATACTATCATCGACATTGCTCCTCAGAAATTGCTTTGTTAGTACCTCCGCTTATCACATTTAATCGGCAAACTTGTTTTAGTCAAAAGACGCATGCTTTTAGTGTCAAATTATTCACTTTTCAAACAATTCGTTATAAATCCTTTTTCTTTCCAAACGCGTATAAGCTTTGGAGTGCCCTCCCGGGATTGACAGTTCATGGCGTTTTAGATACACAAGCGCAAAAAAACTTTTTTCATATTTCCTGGTTGAACCGACATAATCAGTTCAAATTTGGTATGCAACACCTACACACGTTTTCAGATTTGTTGAAAATGTTAAATCTCTCAAGCGGCTAGCGACGGAGTTAAATGGCTTCCTTAGCATTAAGTTAAATTAGAGGAAAGGTATGGCCCTATTGAAACGTTTCATTGCAGATTATGGAGAGTTTTCAGTTTTCTAGAGCAAGTGCCTCTTTATTGGTTTTCGTATCTGTCTTATTTCTTGATTGTGTGCCTCTCAAAACGAACGTAGTACGAGTGATCATTTATTAATTTCATGCTAAAGATAACAAAAGTCAATGTTGCATTATAGTACGTGCTCAATGTCGTTACCTTTAACTTGAGTGGAACCCTCATGGATACGCTTTAATTATTTAAAAAATGCCAGGAGTTGCCGGATCTGTTGACAGCCATTTTGTGTGCGTTAAGCATTTGAATATTTTCAATTGGTAAGGAATATAGTTTAATTTTCAGGTATCCCTGGAGGTAAACGCTTAAAGGGTTTAAATCTGGTAAATGTCCAGGCCAAGTCCTTGCTCCGGCATGACCTATCCATTGATTAGGAAATAGATCAGTTAAAACCATTCTAGCTTTGAAGCTAAAAAGTGGTGGTGCACCATCATGCACATACCGCATGCCTAAAGTGTAATGTCTTGCAGAAGCCGATGTAATTCATTTTGAACGAAATTTTGATAACGTGACCGACGAATAGCATGAGGATCTTCTTTAGTCCAATAATGTCAATTGTATAAATTATCAATTTGATCCCTTTTGTAAAACAAGCTTCATCCATAAACAAAACGGATGGCAGAAAATTAGGAACGCGGTTATATAGTTATCTATAAGAACCAAACGCATAATTCTATCCGTCAGGGTATCGTGTTCTAATGCCTGTACAGAAAATGATGTAAAAGTTGCTATTGCAAAAATCCACACTGTAGCATGTCTAATATTTCTTGTGCAATTACACTTCTGATAGTGATGAGTCAGTGGGTTTTGAAATGCGTTCTTCAGTCTCTTTGATCTGACATTAACAGGTCTGCTACTAAAAATTTGTAGTTTAGGGCAAAGTGAAAGTTAACAAAATAAATTTGTAGTTAAAGTCTTAATGGCAAGTTCTAGCTTCATAGTTATATAAAGGTTAGTCGTAGAATTTGGAGATGGAAATAATTTTTAATGTGGTTTGTCAAATTTGAAGTTTGCTGAATTTGAATTTATAGTTAGCAGCCTCGGTGGACCAGGGCTGAGAAGGTGTGTCTCTGAAAGTCCTGGGATCGACTCCCACCATGGGAACATTTCGCTTTTTCGGTACATACTGTAAATTATCACCCGAGGTTGTGACATTGCGTTTGAGCAAGTTGATTGTGTGCACGTGCCGCCCTTCGGAGGGAGCGTAAAGCGTTCGGTCTCATGTACCGTGCACTGTTGGGCACGTTAAAGATCCCCATCCTCCTTACAGAAGGCCGTGGTTCCGCGAAATTTTCAAGTTAGTGAAGTGAAACTGCTCCCTGGCGTCGGTGATGGGCATAGTCGCGAAATACCCCGACGTTAAAAAAGTTGTCATAAAAGTTTTATGGTTATTGTCTTTAAATCCTGTTAAGATATAGCACAAGTCTCCGACTGCTTGTGTAAAACAATGTCTAATTCTATGTCCAATAAATTTATTAAATATTACTATCCCTTGATTGCTTTTTGTAGCAACCTATATTTCTTATATGTTCGTCCATTTTCTGGAATGTTTTTATTTTATTTGGAAGATGTCGATTAGGAAAATATTTAGCTTATTGGCGTCTTTCTGTCGCCTTGAGTTGAGTCAGTCCATGAATCAAATGCGTTAATAGTTTCCTTATTTGTATAAAAATGCATTGTTTCAAAATATGTAATAAATTTATTACAGACAAACCACTTACATACAGTTACAAATAATACGAAAAAATGTGAATAATGTTTGCTAATAAACAAGCTAATGATAAGTCAATAAAATATCAATTTCAAACAATGATGGAAAATATTGTTTTATTAACCTACTTGCTTGTATAACTCAAATAATATTATTAAAATGGCATAATTAGCAAATTTGGGCCCCAGAACCCGAAACAATGTCCGTTTATATATATATATATATATATATATATATATATATATATATATATATATATATATATATATATATATATATATATATATATATATATATATATATATATATATATATATATATATATATATATATATATATATATATATATATATATATATATATATATATCCACACGATAACTCAAAAAGTTATTAACCGATTTTGATGAAACTCGGCGAGAATTTTTCTTTAATTAATGGCTTGGATGAGTTAATTAGCTAGCACTATCAGATCAGTTTTTCTATAAAAAAAATGTTTTTCCGAAAAGAAAATTTAGATCTCAAAAAATAACAGTTATTATAAAATAAATTATTTTAATGAAATTCGGTTGGACTTCGACTAAGCAGGTCGTAAAAATAATATAAGCTGTTGAATGCGTACATGGAGAAAAATGACAAACACACAGTACATTGATAGAAAGCTGAATAAAAGTGTGCTAGAAGAGGTGATCGAAGAAAGATGATTGTTAAAATAGAAGGAAAGGAAAAAGACAAAAGGGGTATACCAAAGGGAAAACTTCTGGAAAAATAGCATAATTGATTAACTCTGTAAGCTATATTTGTTCAATTTAATTATGGAAGATACAATAAATAGGTTCAGGGAAATGACGCCAGGAATCAAAATCAATGGAAAAAGGGAAGACGTAGACCAAAGGGAAAAATTATGGAAACTAGCATAATTGATAAAGTATGTAAGCTATATTTGTTCAGTTTATTTATGAAAGATACAATAAATACGTTCAGGGACTAAGAATCAAAATCAACGCACAACAGTTCCGTTGCTTAATGTACGCAGGTGACAGAGTTGATAGGAGAAAAAGAATTACAAAAGATGCTGAGTATGTTGGATAATGTGTTAAAACGCATGAAACTAAAGATCAATATGACGAAAACAAAAGTACTAAAGATCAGTAGGTAAGGATATGACTGCGAAATTGGATGAAAATTTAAACGGCCAACAACTTTAATAGAAATGTTCTCGTGCCTTGGGAGTATTATTACGGATGATGGTGGTAGATATAGCAAGACTCTGAGAAGAACGCTCCCTATAGCAAAGTAACCATTCAATAGACAAAGTACCTCATTTTTTACCAATACAAATTTTTCCATGAACTTGAGGAAAGGGTTTATCAAATCGTACGTATGAAGTGTGGTAGTGTATGGAGTGGACTTTGACTAAGCAGGCTATGAAAATAATATAAGCTTTTAAATGCGTACATGGAGAAAAATGACGAATACACGGTACACTGATACAAAGACTAATAAAAGTCTGCATGTAGTAAGTGCGTTATGGTAGTCAATTTTCATAGAAATGATCTGGCACCAAATATTTGTTTATAACTTTTTTTTCCTGTAACATAGAAATCTAAATTTTGGTATATAGTTTTATTTTAATGCCGTAAACTTGTGTTCCAAATTCGATTACCATAGCTTTTTTATTTTTGGAGATAAAAATTTTTCCCGAAAGAAAACACAAAATTTTCCTGGCTAACGAACTTATCCAAGCCACTTACAAAAGCGGCCCATTATTTTTGAGTTATCGGTGCATACATACATACATACATGCATAATATATATATATATATATATATATATATATATATATATATATATATATATATATATATATATATATATATATATATATATATATATATATACCTAAACGTATAAAAATTTAAACGGATCTTGGTTTGGGGTTCTAGGAGCCCAAGTTCACGCTCGAAGAAATTATTGCAAAGTCTCACCATGGATAACCCTCTAATAGTTATTTTTTTAAAACAAAAATCGCCAAAATATATTTTTTATAGGGATGCTTGAAAAAAAAACAATACGCATAATAAACGTTTCTGACAAATAGCAGTTAAATCTATTTGTTTGAAACGTCTAAAACACAAGACCTAATAATTTGAAGTTTATTTTTGGAGATAAAAATTTTTCCCGAAAGAAAACACAAAAGTTTCCTGGCTAACGAACTTATCCAAGCCACTTACAAAAGCGGCCAATTATTTTTGAGTTACCGGTGCATACATACATACATACATAAATGCATAATATATATATATATATATATATATATATATATATATATATATATATATATATATATATATATATATATATATATAAATTGAAACTGACCCCGGATTTGGGTTCTAGGGGTCCGAGTTCGCGCTCATTTGAAAAAAAATGTCAAAATTCAAAATGGGATTTCCCCAATAGTGAATTTTTTCTAAGAAAATTAGAAAATTTACTAAAAGTGTGCTAGAAGAGATGTATGATATATTTTGATTTTAAGAAGGCACTCGACAGGGTACAGCAGGACCACTTAAGACAAATTCTACTAATTAAGAATATAGATAGTAGGGATATAAGAATAATCTGTGATTTGTACTGGAATCAACTAGCGAAGGTGAAAGTTGAAAACAACTTAACACCAGAAATTGAAATACGTCGAGGAGTGCGTCAGGGTCGTGTACTCTCGCTTCTTCTGTTCAATCTGTATAGCGCAACCATTTGTCAAAAATCACTATCAGAAACGTGCGAAGGTCTGGTGATAAACGGAGACACTCTCAATAATATTAGATATGCAGATGGCACCGCCGTATTAGCAGGCACAATAGAAGAAGTACAATATCTGGTACAAAAACTTAATATTGAATGCAATAATTGTGGCCTAAAAATGAATCTCAAGAAAACCAAATTCATGGTAATAACAAAGAACCAGAACATTAGAGCTAATCTTGTTATCGACGATACCCGAATTGAAAAAAATACCGTCCTATCAATACTCACAGACAATACCGATCAAACGACGGGGATCAAAAGCCGCATTGAAATTGCCAGAACAGTAACTAACAAAATAAGAAAGATATTCTGCAACCGAGACATCAGCATCCGTGTGCTTTTGAAATGTGGTGCTACCGGTGAATTGTCAAAATCTCGTGGGTGGGCGTGTGAGGAATGCAAGCGTACTGCAATGACTAAACAAACAACAAGAACTACTAAAAACTATCAAAAATAGGAAGCTGGAGTACTTGGGTCATATCATGAGAGGAGCGAAGTATGCGTTACTTAGAAATATCATACAGGGAAAAATTAAGGGTAAAAGGTGCGTAGGTAGAAGAAAAACGTCGCGATTGCGCAATATACGCGAATGGTACGGATGCAGCTCAATTGAACTTTTTAAACGCGCAACAAACAAGACAATATTAGCTATGATGATTTCCAATTTCCGATAGGGAAGCAAGGAGGGAGCAAGAAGAAAATATGAGAAAAGAAAGATGCTTGCTGAAAGAAATGAAAAGGCAAAATTGATTGGGCGTATACTGAGACAATAACTTTCTGACATTATTCGAAGGACATATTTAGAAAAAGGGAAGAGGTTGTTGACGATAGTCAACACACATGTATAATACGTAGTTCTTGTTTCCTATGTCTATAGATGTCAGCATCGCTCGGGCATATTCTTAAAGTGACACACCTCCCTTAGGGGTGCGAGGCGCCGGCGATTAATTAAGCATTTAAGCACTAAGTCAGAACAACAAAATCAGTTAAGACGTCTTCAGTCTTTATACTTTATACTATTCATTATACAAATATACATATACATACATTATATTCTTTATACAAAATACAAAGTAAACAACTGTAATTCACTCCTATATCACATAGTTATAGTGTTAAATGTAAATAGTGTTTGTACATACAAGGTAATAGTTATATAAAAACGTCACTAAACAATCCGAAGTGTCACTGTTCTTAACCACCCTTTAAATCAATACAAGCAAAATAGATCACACAATTAGTGTTGCTCGTCAACATTTGGTCCTTCGAGCCGGATTTTATGACCCTCTAGGACTTTGCGATCATATAGTAATACCAGCAAAAACATTTATGCAGCGTTTGTGGAAAGATGAGACCATCATGGGATGCACCGTTGCTGCATCACATAAAAACAATTTGGCTGAAATTCGCGGATAGTATAACGAAAATGCAAACCATAAATATTGATAGACACATAATAATTGAAAATGTAAAAACATTAGAAATTGTGGGCTACTGTGATGCTTCCGAAGCAGTTTATGGATGCTGCGTGTATATAAGATGTTTAAACGACTGCAAAGTAACAACACACCTATTATGTTCTAAATCGAGAGTGGCACCTCTTAAGAGAGCTCTAACGATACCAAAATTAGAATTAAACAGCGCCAGTTTATTGACTTAATTAATTGAGAAAATGTTTCCAACGTTTCAAAAATATAACCCAAAAACACATCTATACACAGATTCAACAATTGTTCTAGCCTGAATAAAATCAAATCATCTAACGCTTAAACAATACGTAGCCAATAGGGTTAATAAAATAGAAATTCTATCAAATAAAATACAATGTCAGTGGCTTCACGTGAAACATTGTGCTGCAACAAATGCGCACACACACGACTTACACAACCGATTCGCATTGATTTTACTAAATATTCAGCTATCAATAAGCTTATTAGAATAATTGCCTACTGTAGAAGGTTTATTCATAATACAAAATTTCCGCTAGGAAAAATAACCGGAAATGTGTCTGTTTTAGAATTAAGAAATTCCTTAAATTCGCTAAATTGGAATATACAGCAATCAACCTTTAAGAATGAAATAGAATGCATTCGAAACAATATCCAAATCCATGGGTCCTTAACTTACACCATTTCTCGATTAACTTTGGCTGCTCCGGGTTGGTGGAAGACTAGAAAACTCACTGTTTTCAATCAGCAAAAACATCCAGTTATTTTGCCTCCCAAAAACCACATTACACCGTGTCCTGCTACATTCTGCGCCAAAATCTCTTTTGTATAATCTAAGACAAAGGTTCTGGATTATGAGTGTCAATAAAGAGGTTAATGCCATTATATATAAATGCGTCACTTGCCACAAATATAAAAATAATGTGGCTCAACAGATAATGGGAGATTTGCCAGCAGATCGAATAGTACAGGCTAGGGTGTTCGAAAAAGTTGGCATTGATTTTGCTGGTCCTCTGAATATCAAACAGTCCAGAATAAGGCGGGCAGTCATAACAAAGGTTTACATTGCACTGTTTCACAACAAAGGCCATCCACATAGAATTAATATCAGACCTTTAAACAGATACATTTTTGGCTGCCCTTAAAGATTTGTAGGTCGCCGGGGTTGCCCTTCAGTCATTTACTCCGATAATGGAAGTACATTCAAGGCGGCTAACAACAAATTAATCATATATATTAATTTTTTAAATCACATTACAATGAGCTAATTGATCAGGTACCCCAAACTCATAATATACAGTGCCAATTTATTCCTAATTATTCCTCTAATTTTGGAGGTTTATGGGAAGCTGCCATAAAATCAACGAAGTTTCATTTAAAACGCGTAACGGGAAACAGTCAATTGACTTACGAGGAAATGCAAACTGTTCTCATAAAAATTGAGTCAGTGTTGAATTCAAGACCATTGTGTCCATTGTCAAACGATGTAAATGACTTAAATGCACTGACCCCAGCTCATTTCCTCGTGGGACAAACACTGACCACAATTCCGGAATCGGATATAAGCTTGCAGCCAATCAATCGCCACTCCTTCTGGACGCAATGCACCAGGATACACCAGCACTTCTGGAGGAGATGGCATAAAGAGTACCTTAATCAACTACAAAATAAGCTAAAATGGCACAAACAACAGCCAAACATCAAAGAAGGGCAGCTAGTTTTAGTAAAGGAGGACAATCTCTCTCCCAAACAGTGGGCACCAGCACGCCTTACCAAAACAATTTTAGGACTTGATGGTAAAGTGAGAATAGTTGAAATAAAGTACTCAAATCAAAAAACAACACAGGTGGCAATCTCAAAGATATCTCCTTTGCCTATTGAATAAGGCATAAAAAAAACACATTTTATATTCATAATTTTGAGACTTATGTAAATATCAATCCATACCTAATTTAACTTCGTTTCATAGTCAAAATAGGTTAATTGTGTTATTTTTAGCTATCATTAATTATAAGTAATATTAATGTTGGATTTCGTAAAGTTTGTACAGAGATTTAGATTTAATTAATTTAGATTTTAATTAAGCCTGTCCCCCAGCATGTTGACAGTAGCCAACACACATGTATAATACGTAGTTCTCGTTTCCTTTGTCTATAGATGTCAGCATCGCTTGGGCATCTTCTTAAAGTGGCACCCTTCGCTTAGGGGTGCGAGGCGCCGGCGATTCATTAGGCATTTAAGCATTAAGTCAGAACAACAAAATCAGTTAAGACGTCTTTAGTCTTTATACGTTATACTATTCATTATACAAATTATACATTATACATACATCACTTATATTCTTTATACAAAATACAAAGTAAACAACTGTAATTCACTCCTATTGTAAGGGTGGACTTTTTTTTTTTTTCTACAGTTATTGAATAATATCGAACGCAACCCTTCGATGACACAAGGTTACAACCCTCTTAGTAAACAATACAAGTAACCTATTATAATAATAACAATCGACTAACGGTCACATAATATAATTACATAGCTCAACAATCAATCACCAGTCGATATATTACTTAGCAGTTGTGTTATCTACTTAAGAGTAATCATGCAAAAGGCAAAAGGTTTATTACTTGTCAGAATGATGGCGAAGCCTTAATGTACGGGCGTAATGAGTCGGGCGAGCGGGTGCCAAATGTGTCCAGTAACAACATCACTAACCTGTAATTAAAAATATACCTGAACACACCATTGTTCATCTAAAGTACAACCTAACATATATACGAGGGGCATTCAATTATTAACTCATCAAACAGTTACCAATTACACGCTTCACTGAGCGACTCGACATCAATAACTATTTATACTTAAAGCTCCACTGAGCAACCTAACATTAAGAGCAGTTTCGATATAACGCTCCACTGAGCAACTCCAACATTAATAGCAGTCCTACTCAAGGCTCCACTGAGCCACATATTACTCTCTCAAAAGCGCACATCAGTGCCCCAGAACTGCTTCTCAACAATGTCTCTAAATGCTCAACCATTAGGTTCTCAAGCAATAATTACTCAGGCAATAATTACTCATGTAGTTACTCACACGATAGTTACTCAAATAATAATTTCTAAAACAATAGTTTCTAAAATAATAGTTTAGCCTGTGTGTTTTGTTGGGCGCTGTACCCGAACACTAGGTCCGTGCCGGCTTCCAGGTGTGCAATGAGGCACAGTTCAATACCTCACCTAGAGTGCTCGTACTGACAGAGTTGACTACCGAGAAGTGCAATGGACACAATGGACTTGCTCAACACTGTGCCCTTCTCCAGGTACCCCAACTCCCCCACTGGGACTGACCGTGCAATGAGACCAACGGGTGAACTGGCCACAGTGTCTCGGACAAGCTACCAGATCGACTAATACAACAACGCTCCCGGCAACATGAATACTGAGCAGTGCAATGGACACAAAGGGCGAACCCAACAATGTGCCCTCTCTGGTATCCACGCATCGAACAGGGATAGGTGCAATGGTTACCTCGTAACCCTACCTTAGTCTGACGATGCCACTAAAAGCCACCGTGTTGTGGTTACGTAACCTGGGTCTAAACCCAAACGCCTCTACCAGTATGACGCCCTACTGGGTGAGCAAACAGCGAAGGTGTCCCTCACACCTTCCAAACTATCATCAATTTACTTTCAAACAGACTCTACTTTATTTACTATAAACAAACTGACATAATTCAACTCTTACTTAATTTATGAATATTGACTTAACCTCGTATAAGTAACGACCCTCATGTAAATTTGGCTAATACCTAAATTATTTTATAAAGCCCCTTTATTCGAATACGATAATTACTTTTCAATTTATAACACCCTCGTATAAATAATAAATGTAATCTAGCTTTGCTATTTCTCAAATTATTTCCTAAAGCTCCTTTATTTGAATATGATAATTACTTCTCAATTTAAAACTTAGCCTCGTATAAATAATAAACTGACTTTGAACTCTAGCTACAATTTATTTTCATATAAATTAGTTATTACATGATTTTTCCTGAAACCATTCTCAATCAAATACTTATTGAAATTATTTCTCAATGTATAACTTAAACAAATAAGAGCAGGTACAATAAACGAACCAGCCATGTCCAATGAGCAATAACTCACCTGAATAAATGTATATATAACGTGCACTGTAAATTTACAGAAAACAATAAACACCACACAAAATTTTCTACTGCAACCAACACGTTAAACGATACAATGGCAAATGCCTTCTTTAGTAACCATATTCCCGATAAGCAATCTCCCCTAACGTTGACCTGAGATGAGATATCTCGCACTTAACCTCCCCTTACGTCTAGCTAAGATTTTAAACAAGCGACGATGGGCCAGATGCCTACACTTTTAATTTAATGGTGCTATATATGTAAAAGTTAACGTGAAACCTGTTCACATAATACGAGTCTATTTAAAACCTATAGAGAATTTTCATAATAAAATAGCGTTGTGAGCAGAGTGAGAAAATTCATTCCTTACACTATATCACATATTTATAGTGTTAAATGTAAATAGTGTCTGCACATACAAGGTAATAGTTATGTAAAAACGTTATTAAATAATCCGAACAGTGTTTTTAACCACCATTTAAATCAATACAAGCAAAATAAATCACACAATTAGTGTTGCTCGTCAACAAAGGTACAGCAATGGGAAAAATTCTGGAAAACCCGTATGAGTGATGCAATGTGTAAGCTACAATGAAATGAGAGAGTTGCTGGAGACAAATAATCAGGGTTGCGACGACAGGCGACATTGCCTGTAGACTATCATGATGATACGAACAAATTTTGGATAGAGTACTACCTTTTTTACAAAAAAATTCCTTAACTTATTTTGGTATTTGTTCTAATTCTTTTTTGGTCAAATCAGATTTTCTGTCTAATTACCCAAGATAAAAAATTTCGGGACGCAGCAAGTGAGTTATGATAGCGAATTTTCATTAAATGGTTCAAAATTGCATAACTTAATTTTCTATAAACCTAGAAAGTTGAGTTTTGGTATGTAGTAAGGTATTTACGAGGGAAACGTACCAACCAAATTTCATCAAAATAATTTATTTTATAAACTAATTTTTTAAGATCCAAATTTTCTTTTCGGAATTTTTTTTTATTTAGAAAAACTGGTCTGATGGGGCTAGCTAATGAACTCATCCAAGCCATTAATTGAAGAAAAATTCTCGACGAGTTTCATCAAAATCGGTTAATAACTTTTTGAGTTATCGTGTGGATATATATATATATATATATATATATATATATATATATATATATATATATATATATATATATATATATATATATATATATATACATATATATAATTTATGCGTGGAGAAATCCTCATTTATCGGATAATTCTCTTCAAGGAAAAATAAAATATAGGAATATTATGCCACCCCTTTTTGCCGTTAGATCTTATTGAAAAACTTTTAATCTTTGACAGAAACCTAGTAAGATGTTTATTAAATGGTTTTTTGTATCGAATGTTCAATCCCTTTTTAGTGATTCGATGTTCCCTTCGCTATTTCACTGTGAAAAAGCGCAGTAACCATTTATTGTTTAAGATATTCTGTAGAATTCAGTAGGATGTGGTACGTTAGTGAAAAAGTGACCGTAACAACATTAACGGTAACCAAACAAAATAAATAACAGGCATAAACATACTACCCGCACCAACACTCGTGAATACTCAGCCACAAATATTGCAAATGACAGACGTGAAATTAAAATTTTACCAAGTGATTGTTTTTTAACTGGGGGATCTAAACAATTTTTAAAATACCCTATATTTGTAGCTTGGTGAACGGCCCTAGATACAGTTTTAGACTAAAAGTGTAGCACAATATGTGAAAATGTAAATAAAATCAAGTCAAGTCTCTATAAAAATGATTTTAAAACAGTTTGTTCTTTTACCTTTAAACTTAAACATAAGACGCCATCTAAGATCGAAACGGCCGTTGAACGTGTTTCAAATGACAGTTCTATTAATTCTATAATTAATTGTTACGTTTACTTTTAATATAATATAAAAGATCCCGGGGCATAAATCCGGCGTCAAGTATTATGTAAACATAACATTAGTTAACGTGGTAGCGTGCTTGTCTTCTACGCAGAAGGTTCCTAGATCGATTCCCGCTCGATGAATGTATGGTTTTTTTACTTTGACATTTGGAAAAACAATTGTGTACAGATTTCATACAATTTTAACAAGATCTAGTTTTTGTTTAAAACGCCTGAATAACGTTGTCACCTTTGAGTCTAAAATTATAATTTTCAACAGATATTTTCTTATTGTTAATATTGAATTTTTATGAAGAAAATTCACAAATAGAGAATGTGTTTTTAAAAAGTTTTTTAGCTGTTGGAAAAACCGGTTTGATTAGGTTGACTAAAACGAAATAACTGCTACATTTATAATTTGACAGAAACTTTACTTCTCTAAATATGAATTACGTTTCCTTCTAGAAAGCGGAAATTTGTTATACAAGTTTTATTTAAGAGACTTACACCCTCTATGGATATAGCAAAATTTAATTTTCTAACTTAATAGAACATTGATTTTTGGTGATTTTTCTCAAAAGGAGTTTGAACACAGGATTTTTCGATAATAGAGAGATAATACAGATGGTAACACTTTCGAAAAAATTCTTCAAATGTGCGCGTACTAGGACCTTTAACATCGATCTTCGAGGTCTGTGTACGTTTAAAGTATCAATTTTATTAGTATGCCGTATGCGCCCCAAAATTTTTACATTTATTTTTTATAAGAAAGTTCATTTCCGGTATAACCGAAAACGATCTGGGGCTGTAAATATTTTCATGAAACAGATAATTATACAGAACGTACCGCTGAGAATTTTCAGATTTCAAATCAAAGTAGTTCATGGTATATGTCTAACGCTCCAAGTTCGCGGGATACCTGTATATTATGGTGCTTTTATTTTTTATGTATATTGAAACTTATTCGCCTCTTCGACATATATTTTGATTTTAAACACTAAAACAAATGAGTAATGGCAGACAGTGCTTTTTTAAGCTTTTTCAATACTTTACAATATGAATTTTGAAGCCTGTGTTGATAACTGATAACAACAAGTATACTCTAGAGAAACCCAATTAACTACCACATCATATTTGTTTCCTGTAATCAATAAAGTTAGTTATTCATGTATCTAGTGTAGGCAACTTTGTTAGCTAAACGATATCCAGATTTAAAATTATGTTCTAATGAATGGAATGTCTTCAAGTTTGTCTTGCACTTTGTGATTAGGCAAACAATTCCAACTAAAAATCATATTTAGTGAATATAGCACGTTGGAAAACTATTAGATTGCATGGAGGCGTGTGCGCATACGTCTGTAACAATCTACCCTGCACCAGACTCCCCAATTTAGAAGCTCGAAGAAAAGACATACTACGGATAAAACTCTATCTCAGGGCTGCAACTAAATTTATCTGTTGCATTTACCGGTCACCTTCTGACAACAACTTTGTCCAGCTCTTTGATTGCCTTTCTGAAAAAACCGACTATCTGATTTCTGAATATCCTTCCTCCGAGGTCACTATTCTTGGTGACTTCAATGTCCATAATAAGGAATAGCTAGGATCTTCAAAAACCGATCCACAAGGGAGAGCAGCGGAGGCCTTTGCAGTCAGCAATTCTTTAGCCAATATGGTTCAGCAACCTACTTACTTTCCTCGCATCCCAACACACAGCTCAAATTCCTTGGATCTCCTTCTTACTACAAAACCTGAATGCTATAAGATATCAGTCACCGCCCCTCTTGGTCGCTCAGACCACGGCATGGTCACTGCTTCCTACGCAATGCAACCCGAGGTCACACAGTCATCACACCCACGTATCGTTTGGCACTACAACTCCGCAAACTGGGACGAAATGCGGGATTACTTTTCCTCATTTTCATGGGCGTCTGTCTGCTTCTCTCATTGTGACCCCTCTGATATCTCACAAAACGTCACCGAAATTATGCAAGCTGGCATGGAATTATTTATTCCACGTACACAGAAAACCTCTTCAGCCACTCAAAAGCCCTGGTTCTCTAAATCCTGTGGCAAGGCCAGACTTCAAAAGGTCAAAGCTCACAAAACGCTTCTACACAATCTCAGTCAAGAAAACCGTCAAGCATTTAACGACGCAAGGAACCGATATCTCCGCATTCTTTCTGAGGCAAAAAACTCGTTTAATAACCACATCAAAAACAAAGTCCTCTTAATCTCCAACGGACCCTTCTGGACTCTTGCTAAATCTATTGGGAATAATTTCTACAAGAGCACGTTCCCACATTTTGTCTCAGGGGATGAAATTGTTTCTACCGCCCTAGGCAAGGCTGAACTTTTTGCTTCGTTGTTCGCCGGCAATTCTACTCTCAACCCACCTCCAAATGTTCAACCACCAACAGTCCCCAATGTCGCGCATAAAATGACGGATATCATTTTCAAAACTAAAAAGGTACAAAAGATGCTCTCTTCTCTTAATACCAGGAAAGCCTCTGGCCTTGACGAGATCCCAGCAATTGTTCTCAAAAAATGCGCACCAGAACTTGCTCCTGTCCTGACTCGTCTGTTTCAGATATCTTACAATAAAGGCATATTCCCTAGTAACTGGAAAACTGCTCGAGTACAACCCATCCCCAAGAAAGGGTCCAAAGCGCTTCCTAGCAACTACAGGCCTATTTCTCTCCTTTCAATGGTCTCTAAAGTGATGGAAAAGTATATAAACACCGAATTACTAAAATTTTTTGAAAAACACAGTTAATCCACGACAGGCAGTATGGATTCCGTCAGCGCAGATCAACTGCCCACCTCCTTTCCTTTGTCGCCCATTCTTGGAACAAGTCTATGGAACTACAGATCCCAGATTGTCGCTCTAGACATATCCAAAGCATTCGACCAGGTCTGGCACGCAGCGCTGTTTAATAAACTTGCGGCCTATGGCCTACCACCAAAACTCTGTACCTGGACAGCAAATTTCCTCTCCACGTGGAGCATTTCTGTTGCCGTGGATGGCCATTCCTCTAAACTGTACCCAATTAATGCAGGAGTTCCTCAAGGTTCAGCTTTAGCCCCTACTTTGTTTCTTCTCCACATAAATGACCTCCTCTCTAGCATATCCAACCCAGTCCACAGTTACGCGGACGACAGTACCCTCCACTCAAATATACAATATTCTAAGCCTGTCTCTCTAGCCCAATTAGATGAGGATCGCAGGCTCATGGAGGGTTCTGTCTCCGTGGATCTCCAAAAAATATTAGACTGGGGAAGTAGAAATCTTGTACAATTCAACCCCACCAAATATCAATTTTGCTTTCTTTCTCATAAGAGATACACCAGCCCTAGACCCATCACAATGAACAACCAAGTTATTCAAAGTAATGAGTCCTTTTCTCTTGTTGGCATTTTTGTGGATCGACATCTCAATTGGCACCAACATGTCACATCAATCGCAGAAGCGGCTGCTAAGAAATTAGGTTTCCTCTTCCGGGTCCGCAAATACTTTTCGCCAGCTAATCTCTATACCTTATATACTTCACAAATAAGGCCAAACCTCGAATACTGCTCCCACATCTGGGGAGCAGCTGCCGCTTCTACACTCGCTATCCTGGACTCTATTCAAAGGAGAGCTATACGTATCAGCGGTGACCCTACCATCACCCAAAGGCTGCCATCCCTTGCCCACCGACGTGCCGTTGGTGACCTCTCTCTCTTATAGATATCTACACGGGCACTGCTCAGGGGAGCTCTCTTCCATAGTTCCTCCACCTGCTGCCTTCAACAGATCTACCAGGAGAACTGAGCGAATGCACCCTTTTACTGTCCAGGTCACCAGACATAGAACATCTTGTTATGCCCGCTCTTTTGTCCCGAGGACTTCCAAGTTGTGGAATTCCTTGCCGGCACATGTTTTTCCTTCTCCTCCGAACCTCCAAACCTTCAAGTCCAGAATTAACAAGTTGCATCTTTCCTCCTTGTCAACACCCACGGTACGATAGTATTTAGGCTGTAAGCCCTCGTGGTGTGTTGTTGAAATTTAAAAAAAAATTAAAAAAATTAGATACTTAGGAATCTTCTTTTTTTTTCAGGTGACTTATATCAACGTCAACCTCTGCTACCAAATCATCAGTCCAAGGCTGATAAATGGGGCCATCATCACAGTGGGGCTGGCCACCCCTCATCAGGCACAGAGTACTTCGTGGGCGTGGACGAAGATGAAATCATGCACAAATCCAGTGATGCCAATGGTGTGATCAAGATTAACGTGCCAGCACCTGTTAGAGAAGAACCCAGGTTTCCACAAGAACGGTGGAAAACAGTACTAGGTAATTGAAAATATGATGTTTGATAATTATAACCATTTGCCCTACAAGAAAATTAGGTAACTCATCTTAGATTTACTGGTGATATTTGTTAGTAGGTATAACATAAAAATATAGTTCTACTTTCTTTGTTACTCTTTTTATTGTTTTTTTTTCATTCTTTGTCCAAAGATATCCACCATAACCATTTCAACCTAAACACACGCACATACACCTGTCAGAATTTTAAATATGTATGCAATAACACACTCTCCAAATTATCTGCATAAATACGGAACTATATACGCAGATAGTTATAGATACAAACAAAGTGTGTGTAAAAACATATACATTTGGAATGAATGGGTTCATTCTTATGTGTGGCGAACTAACACTATGTAACAAAGTCTAAAAAACTATTGTGATGGGCGTCGATGCAAAAATTGTGACTGTTTAAGGACTTGTTTAACAAAAAAAAGCCGTGGCTAATGAAAGGAAACTTTCGGGACTAGCTTGCAACCACAACCACTAAACTATATGTCACGGCAGAATGATTGTTCAATTTGCCAAAAGCACTTGGTAATAATAATAATAACAATAATAATCCAGAGGAAAATCGATGAATTTAGAACCAGCATAAACATCATCACCCAGTACTTGAGGGGAACTGCCACGGCAAATATCAAGAGAATCCATTACATCCTGTATAAAAACCAAAGAAATAAGGAAGATAAGGACATTGAACAGTGGTTGCGAGAACACTTGGACGAGCTCAAACAAAGAACCAAGGTGAAGGGGGCACGACTACGGCGGTACAACTTAGCCACGAAATGAAAGGCTCAGAACCAACTGTTCGAGGCAAACCAAAAACAATTTTACCGGGAATTCAACAATACACCTGAGCGATCTGAAAAAATCCCGGATGTTGATCCACAATTGAAACAATACGGGAGTGAAATCTGGTCATAGAGAATTTAGAGCAGTGTATGCAAATCACCCCGACAATGTTAAACGCACCCTTTTTACTCCACAGGAAACAGAGATGTGTATCAATAGGATGTCAAATTGTAAGGCCCCAAGCGTCGATAGAATCCACCACTTTTGGCTCAGGTGGTTTGCTTCACTACATCCTGTCATGGCCGAGTTGTTCTGTGTATTCATGCAAAATCCATCGAGTTTTCCTGAATTCCTCACAGTAGGACTAACGTCCTTGCTACATAAAAGCGGCTCGAGAACCAAACCCAAGAACTACCGCCCGATTACGTACACCTCTTCACCCTGTTCAAGCTTTTTTCCGCACTGTTATATCACAGGATTTATGAACACTGCGAGAAAAATTACCTTATAAGTACGGAGCAAAGGGGATGCCTTGGATGCAAGGAGCAACTCACGATCGACGGAATCATCCTTAGCATGCACAAATAAGATGCAGAACCTTAGTATGTCTTATGTCGATTACAGAAAGGCATTTAATAGTATCCCTCACCACTGGGTCCTCAGACCTCTAGAGATACATAAAATTCACCCCCATGTAGTAAATCTACTCGCTCACATAATGCAAGAATGGAAAAGACGATTGTGGCTCGATAAGCATATTGCAACTATTGCCAACAACCGAGGAATTTATCAGGGAGATTCCTTAAGCCCGTTACTCTTCTATTTGGCATTTAACCCGCTCTCCTATTTGCTCCGTCAGTCGCGCCAGATTAGACTTAAAGAACCAAAAGTCATCATCTTTTCATCGACGACCTTAAACTATACGTTGAAAACCCATACCAACTGAGGTCAATGCAAAATATTGTGAAAAGATTTAATGACGACGTCCGAATGTCTTTTGGTCTCGACGGATGTGCCGAGGTTCATGTAAAGAAAGGTAAAACCACACAACTACCTGAAGCAGAACGCGAATTTCGCGAACTGGGCGACTCAGAGGTTTATGGATATATGGGCATTGAACATAACGGGAAAATAGACCATACACAACTCAAGGTTTAATTTGAGAAAGAATACAAGAGAAGATTAGACAAACTCTTGAACACAAAGCTGAACTCCCGCAATAAACGGACTCCTGTAACATTAACATCAACACCAAGTTGAATGCCTGGACGTCCCGCCCTTCGGAGGGGGAGTAAAGCCGTCGGTCCTGTGTCCATCCGATGTTGGGTCCGTTAGAGATACCTACACTCCTTACAGAAAGGCAGGGGTCCGGCAAAGTTTCCAGGATAGTGGGGTGAAACTGCTTCCTGGTGTCAGTAATTGACCATAGTCACGGAAATGGACCGACGTTAAAGAAATAACACACACACAACAAACACAATAAACGGATACGCTAACCAGCACTCGCCTATTCTTTTGGTATCCTCAAGTATTCAGATACAGACCTCAAACAAATAGACCGTCCCACATGAACTTCGCTCACAAAGTTCCACATACACCACTCTAAAAGCGCTGTACAGAGGGTGTATTAAGCTAGGAAGGGTGGAGGCAGGGGCCTAGTCAACATAAACAATCTCTGCAGGCAGTCGGAATACAAAATGCGAAACGGCCTACCACACTCAAGGAACCCGTTGCTAAGAATTATTTGTACCCATGACAAGAACTATACTCCCTTGAACCTGGCGGGGGAATATACGGGCAACGACCAGCAAGCCTTGGACGAGCAACTTACTTGACGTGACAAGCCACTCCATAGGCAATACCCTAGAGTTTTTGACAAAGATAATATAAATATGGAACTCTCATTGACATGGTTGACAGACGGTAAACTTAATCCAGAAGCAGAAGGCTTCATCATAGCCATCCAGGATAGGATGATACCAACACGGAACAATGAATGTTTTGTCATGAGAAAACAAGTTCGCGACATGTGCAGGATCTGCAATCAGAGTGTGAAACGATAGAACATGTCACATCCGGATGTCCCGCTATGAGCCAGACTCAGTATTTGACACAATCAAGTGGCAAAAATTATACATAAAGGACTTGCCATCAAATATAGCCTGCTGCAGAATCGTCTGCCTTTTTATAAATATCTCCTCAGCCAGTGTTGGAATCGAGCGATTTCCTCCTATACCGGGACAAACCAATTATCACTGACCTGAAGGTAGACTTTAACAAGCCGGATATGGTCCTAGTGTAAAAAGACAGAGAGTTGCCTATATCATTGATATCGCTTGCCCTCTCAGTACCAATATCGAGAAGACGGAAGCAGAGAAAACCAGAAAATACCAGAGCCTGGCTATGTATATGACTAAGACCTGGCAGCTACGAGAAGTACGTCTAGTTCCAATAGTAATCTCGGTGACGGGAATAGTAAGAGGTTCTCAGAATCACTCGTGAAACTCGAGCTACCAATAAACCTGGTCAAGTTACTGCAGAGAACCACAGTCCTGCAAACCATAGATATAACCCAAAAAAAAATTAAATATCGGGTCAATGAAGTGAATTCCTCCTCCCTCACATACGCCGTTCTCTTGCCGACGTATTCTTTTGGTATTATCAAGTGGACTGCGACGATTCTGGGGAATCTAAACCTGCTGATCAGAACTACTATTAACACAGTTCATCTCCACTCTGAATAATCTTCTGTTGAAAGATTCACGTTAGTAAGAAAACTATGTGGAAGAGGCTTTTCAGATCTAAAAGACACTCACAAACGAAATCTGAAATCTGCACTTATATTTTCGCTGGAAGAAACTGTATTAGGATATAATTGCAATAGATGTTAAACTTAGCACTAAATCCCTGGAACAACAGGCACAGTACTCTTATAGAACACCAACGATAGTAAAATCATAAAATGGAATAGTAAAGTCACACATGGTGTACACCCTCATTACCTCACACAACATGTGGATGCAGATGCTTCAAATGAGTGGTTACTGCGGGGTACACTCTTCAAGGATGCGGAGTTGTTCAGGTAGCTAGACAAGATAAAGTGATAAACACAATAAACAACATGTGGAAAAGATACCAATTAGATGTAAGAGAAATGTAGAAGGTGTAACTCATACGGTGAAACAATAGAACATTTCAGTGGAGCCTGTACAATACTATCACCAGATGAATATACCAATAGACACGACAACCATCTGTAAACAAATTCAGCAAGAGATCTGTAAGAAATACAACCTTACAAATAATAACATCCCATAGTAAGATAAAGCAGATCACAAGGTAGCACATAACAGACCAGACACCAATCGGTAAGGAGAAGAAAATAACATACCTGGAGAAGTCTCTATACCCAACACAATGAATATGAGAGAAATATGAGAAGATCCAGAAATATAGACCAGTAGCGCAAGAAATTAATCAAATCTGGCATCAAAAACGTCCGTATCCTGCCATCATCATCTCATCAACAGTTTTAATTCATAAAAAGTTACAAAAGCATCTGAAACCCTTACAGATCAACCAGGAATTATATGTGAATCTACAGACCGCTCCAACAATCAATAGCACATCCATAGTTAGGAAATTTTTGAACCTTCGATGAGAATCTCTTGACAGGTCCGAGGCACATCGACCGGGATATAACCCTTATGTCATGATTAGTACAAAAATAATAACCACTTATCTAAGAACTATGCGGTAAGCTGCGATTCTGCGTCGTCAGAAATCATCTATGCTTATAACAAAATACGAAAGCAAAAGCCTGTGTTTATGGTCACATTTTTAGTTGAAAGAAGATGGACATGTTGCAGATCTCTTTTTCCGCAAGGGAATGAGTGTATCACGAGAGAAGAAAAATACACAAGATGATAATAATAATAACGACTTTATTGGATCACTAATAAGCTATAAACATAATTTGCAATCATAGTGATTATGCAGACATCATCATCATCAATCAGCCCGATTTGTCTACTATTGGACATAGGCCTCCCTTAGAACAGCCCAGTTACGCCTGTCTTGGGCGCTCTGCATTCAGTTGCCGGACATTCTCCAGCCTGTGGGGGGTCTCCCCTTACTCCTTTTGTCAGTTCTTGGTCTCCATTGAAGGAGTCTTTTGGTCATTCGGGACACATGACTCGCCCATTTCCATTTAAGTTTGGCCATCTGCGACACCACATCTGTGATCCCCGTTCTCTTACGCAAATCTTCGTTTCTGATATGGTCTCGCAGTAACACATCCAGCAACGATCTTTCCATTTTTCGTTGAGCTATTCTGTGGTTTTTAGCATACGGAACAGTTATTGTTAAAGTTTCAGCTCCATGGGTCATAACCGGTAACGCACATTAATTAAAGACCTTCCGCTTTAAGCAAACTGCCAGATCACTCTTAAATGCATCTTTGTGTTTTCCGTAAGCAGCCCATGACAGGGTTATTCTTCTCTGTATTTCGCATGTTTGATTGTCTCTTGAGATCCGTGTCTCATGGCCCAGATATGTATAGCTATCAACAAGCGTCACTTCCTGGCTGCTAACAATAACATTTATGACAAACCTCGTTCCCAGCAGAAATGTTATTTATTATGTAGCGAAACACTTTAAATAGCTCATTCCACTTTCACTAATTTTGAAAATCGCTGAAACGCATAATTTCATATGTAAGGGGGAGCAACACAACAACTTCAGCCACCTAGTGAGGTGGGACTCGCCATTAAGTTTTCAAACGGAACATAGGATTGGGTGATACTTCTTTTAAATGAACGTTAAATTTCCTTTAAATTGACACTTCATTCGGAAATTTGGTCTGTTAGTGTCCGAGATAATTGTCTTATTGTCTTAGAGTTGACATGTTGGTGTTTGAACAACTGATTATTCACATAGTGTTTTTGGATTCATTTTATTCACTAATTATTTACACAAATATTTAGAGTGACGGCCATTGATTGCCATGAAATGATAAAGGCTCTGCTCATATTTTTTAAGAACCGCCTACAACATTTCTGGTGTTGTCAGTCGACACTCTTGGATAATTATCTCTCTTAGATTTCTAAATCGTTGGGCTTTATTGCATAAACGTTGGTTTTAAGGTACCACAAAACAAGTAGTCCATTTGTGTTGGATTTGGAGACCGAGGTGGCCACCCCCCGACCAATCCATTTTCCAGGAAATGTCTAATTTAAGTATGTTCTTCCCCATCCTCTTGAAAAATTATTTGTGCTCAAGGAGGTTCTCATCTTTATCTAGGACCCTAACGATCATATGATATATGGGGTTCTGCAATAAATAAATCACCGTAAATTTCTCCAGTCAAGTTGCTTTCAATGAAAATAGGACCTATAATATGGTTACCAAGAATACCCACCCATATATTTAATTTCTGCAGTTTCTGGGAATGATGTACCCTATAAAGATGGGGGTTTCCATCAGACCAATACCTGCAATTGTTAAAGGAATTAAAATAAAAAAATCAATCATTACATTGCTTTTCCCCTGCAATTATGTTTAATGATTGTCCGGGAAAGATTAAATAAACATTCATCAGAGAAACAGATGTTGTAGAGGATACAAGGATTTTCTAATAAATTATGTGACATCCGTTGGCAAAATTCAATCCGACGATCATAGTCATCTTCGTTAAGCTGGTAAAGAAGCTTGAATTTAGAAGAATATAATTTTGCAAGTTTTAATATTCTGTGAAGTTTTAGGTATTACCTCAAACTTCTGTGACAATTTCCTAACACTTTTAAATTTACTACAGTCAGCTTGTAAAAGTCCAACTACACCTATTTGCATATCCTCATTGGTAGTTGACTGAGAAGGAATGTGTTTTTTATTCTGAACTGAACCAGGTTCCTCAATTTTTTTCACCATTTCCCTGACGTATTTAGCTAGAACATTTTTCATATGAAACTGTATGTTCAAAGTAATTGAATCAGCTCTAGCGCATCCATTATTGCGGTAATGCAGTTTAGGCAGTTCTTTTCTACCTTCTAAAGAGTATAAGGCATCATTAAATTTGTCCAAGGTGAGCCCCAGGCTTTAACAATTGCCTCCAGGATGTATAGTACTTCCGTTGAGTGACAGTGACATTGAAGGATTACCAGCAATTAAAGCCCCCTACCTGTCCCATTTAACAACTTAGTTTTTTTTTCTCGTTTAAAATTAAATAATTAATAGGACGACATCTCTCAAAAATCTCAGATACCAGAGGGCACCCAAAAGAAACTGAACTGATGTTGTGTTGGGCGGAGTTTTGTAGTAACACGTTTTGCCGCTAGCAGCGTATAGAGCTAGCATTCCTGACTCAGTAAGCCAAGCGTTGTCGCTAAAGAAGATTCTTTAGTGAGAGTTGCTTATGTGCTCGTCGTTTTTGCAATGGTCGATTCTTGTGAACAGCAGTGCCGTAAAGTTTTGCTTCTTGCTCGAAAAAGCTGTCACATAAACTCTTGAAACGTTAATAACGGCCAACAAGGATGATGCTATTGGGAAAACCCAAGTGGTTGTCACGTTTCAAAATAGTTGAAATGTCAATTGATAAAATTTCGCTCTGGGCGTCTTTCCACGACTCAAACCAATGAAAATGTTGAAAAAGGTTGTGAAATCATCCTGGAAGAACGACCACGGCCTTTGATGAAGTTGTGTAGCTGCCTGGAGTGACTTGGAGTTTAGTTCAGCGAATTTTAATGGAAAATTTGGGGACGAAAAGGGTGGCTGCCAAATTCGTGCCTTCACTGCTGAGTGCTAGACAAAAGCAAGGTCGCGTGGAAGCATGTTGTGATTCGAAAGAAGAGTTTCAAAATGCTCAAAAACTTTTTTAAGGTCATCACAGGTGAACCACGCTGCTACGGTTACGACCCTGAAACGAAGCAACATTCAAGCCAGTGGAAGTTTCAATGTCGCCTCGCCCCAAAAAAAGCTCGCCAAACGCCAAAACAACGCTGATTTTTTTTTTATGTGAGCGTAATTGTCCATTCACAGTTTGTTCCACAGGGTCAGACAGTTAATCAGGCTTTTTTACCTGGAAGTTTTGTATAGATTGCGCAACAGTTTGCGGTGGAAGAGGCCTAATTTGTCGTAGTCACGCGGTTGGTTTTTCCACTACGATAACGCCATTTTTTGGTCAAGAATTGGCATGGCCAACTCGGCCACCTATTCACCCGAACTTACCACCTGTGACTTTTTTTATTTCCCCAAATGAAAAGAGATATGAAAGGAAATCGTGTTGCCGAAGTTGCTGAGGCGAAGAAAAACAGACGGAGCGGCTGTCGGGCATCACAGAAAACCAATTCCAAAAATGTTTTGAACAATGGAATAAAAGATTAGGCAAGTGCACTAGTGCAAGTAGGTGGTACTTTGAAAGGGAGTAAATGTTTTTTGTTCAAAAATTAAATAAACAAACAAAAAAAATATTTGGTTTCTTTTGGGTACCCCCTCATATTTCACATACACCTTCAACCCACAAATGTAATTAGAGTTTGAATCGCAAAACGTCATACTTTAAAAATGCTAGCTGACTTTGATCCATTTATTGACAGGGGCTGAAACTAATGTTAGTTTTCACGTTTGTGTGGTTATTAATTATTCAGTACATTATTATTATTATTTTTATTTGATAAACTACTGCAAGAGCCTTACAGCTTTTAAAAAAATTGTATCTTGCTCTGAAGACCAGGTCTCCAAAACTGCTTATATTATCTTTTTACAGAAGTAACAAAGTTTTCAGTTAAGAGAAAAGATTATATTCAAACGGAGCAAGATCTGGAAATGGTCAAGACTGACTAAACATCAATACCCTCGAGGGTTTTAGTTTTTAAGTTTAAAGACAATGTGAGCAAGCTATGTTCTTTTCATACATCCAGGAATAGGTTCCCTAATTTTATGAAAATCTGGCATCATACGTAGAGCAAAAATTATTTAACACTTTTACTTACATATTTTTTTATTTCGACAACACACCACGAGGGCTTACAGCCTAAATACTATCGTACCGTGGGTGTCGACAAAGAGGAAAGAGGCAACTTGTTAGTTCTGGACTTGAAGGTTTGGAGGTTTGGAGAAGAAGGAAAAGCATGCGCCGGCAAAGAATTCCACAACTTGGAAGTCCTCGGGACAAAAGAGCGGGCATAACAAGATGTTATATGTCTGTTGACCTGGACAGTAAAAGGGTGCATTCGCTCTGTTCCCCTGGTAGATCTGTTGGGGGCAGCAGGTGGATGAACAATGGAAGAAAGCTCCTCTGAGCACTGCCCGTGCAGATATCTATAAAAGAGAGAGAGGTCACCAACGGCACATCGGTGGGCAAGGGATGGCAGCCTTTGGGTGAGGGTAGAGTCACTAATGAGACGTATAGCTCTCTTCTCATTAGTTTGAATAACTTGGTTGTTCATTGTGATGGTTCTAGGGCTGGTGTATATTTTATGAGAAAGAAAGCAAGACTGAGATTGGTGGGGTTGAATTGTACAAGATTTCTACTTCCCCAGTCTAATATTTTTTGGAGATCCATGAGGACAGAAGCCGATATGTGTCTGGGATCCTCATCTAATTGGGCCAAAGAGACAGGCTTAGAATATTGTATATTTAAGTGGAGGGTGCTGTCGTCCGCGTAACTGTGAACTGGGTTGGATGTGCTAGAGAGGAGGTCATTGATGTGGAGAAGAAACAAAGTAGGGGCTAAAGCTGAAGCTTGAGGAACTCCTGCATTAATTGCATATAGTTAAGAAGAATGACCATCCACAACAGAAATGCTCCGGTTGGAGAGGAAGTGTGCTGTCCAGGTACATAGTTTTGGTGGTAGGCCATAGGCCGGAAGTTTGTTAAGCAGCGCTGCGTGCCAGACCTGGTCGAATGCTTTGGATATGTGTAGAGCGACAATCTTAGATTCACCGTGTAGTTCCATAGACTTGTTCCAAGAATGGGTGACAAAGGAAAGGAGGTCGGCAGTTGATCTGCGCTGACAGAATCCATACTGCCTGTCGTGGATTAGACTGTGTTTTTCAAGAAATTTTAGTCATTCGGTGTTTATATACTTTTCCATCACTTTAGGGATGACTGAAAGGAGAGAAATAGGCCTGTAGTTGCTAGGAAGCGCTTTGGAACCTTTCTTGGGGACGGGTTGTACTCGAGCAGTTTTCCAGTTACTAGGGAATACATAGTATCTAACCTATGTTTACTTTCTTTTACGTGGAGTGAAATATAAGAAAGTAGGATAACCATTAAATTTCCAGTCACTGGTTTTTATGTGTCCCCATTATTTTTTATTTTTTTTATGTTACAGCTGCAGTGATAATGTGTTTTAATTTTGTGCTGACACTGACAGCACTATCACTAGTACATGAACGTATGCCAGACAGAAAACTGTATGGTCCCCTTCCTGATGTGCTCCTCGACAATGTACCTGCTGTGGACTGGGCCCTAGATGTATCTGAATATATTATAATGGTATGCATGACCACCTGTATGATCACGCTGGTTTTTCATAAGCACAGGTAAATATTTTTTTTACTTTTTTTTTACCTAAACATATGTCCTATAACTTTTCCCGCGCATTTGATTATGTGGATCCGGAAAATATGTTAACAAAAGTCCTATGACCTGGGCATATGAACGGAGGCCCAAAATTGGATTGAATCTTTTTATTTTTTTTATTTCAACAACACACCACGAGGGCTTACAGCCTAAATACTATCGTACCGTGGGTGTCGACAAGGAGGAAAGAGGCAACTTGTTAATTCTGGACTTGAAGGTTTGGAGGTTCGGGGAGAAGGAAAAACATGTGCCGGCAAGGAATTCCACAACTTGGAAGTCCTCGGGACAAAAGAGCGGGCATAACAAGATGTTCTATGTATGGTGACCTGACAGTAAAAGGGTGCATTCGCTCTTTTTCTCTGGTAAATCTGTTGGGGGCAGCTGGTGGAGAAACTATGGAAGAAAGCTCCTCTGAGCAGTGCCCGTGCAGATATCTATAAAAGAAAGAGAGAGAGAGAGAGAGAGAGAGAGAGAGAGAGAGAGAGAGAGAGAGAGAGAGAGAGAGAGAGAGAGAGAGAGAGAGAGAGAGAGAGAGAGAGAGAGAGAGAGAGAGAGAGAGAGAGAGAGAGAGAGAGAGAGAGAGAGAGAGAGAGAGAGAGAGAGAGAGAGAGAGAGAGAGAGAGAGAGAGAGAGAGAGAGAGAGAGAGAGAGAGAGAGAGAGAGAGAGAGAGGTCACCAACAGCACGTCGGTGGGCAAGGCATGGCAGCCTTTGGGTGAGGGTAGGGTCACTGATGACAGGTATAGCTCTCTTCTGAATGGAGTCCAGGATAGCGAGTGTAGAAGCAGCAGCGGCACCCCAGATGTGGGAGCAGTATTCGAGGGTTGGTCTTATTTGTGAAGTATATAAGGTATCGAGTTTAGCTGGTGAAAAATATTTGCGAGCCCGGAAGAGGAAACATATTTTCTTAGCAGCCGCTTCTGAAATTGATGTGACATGTTGGTGCCAATTGAGATTTCGATCCACAAAAATGCCAACAAGTGAAAAGGACTCATTACTTTAAATAACTTGGTTATTTATTTATTTATTGTGATGGGTCTAGGGTTGGTGTATCTCTTACGAGAAAGAAAGCAAGACTGTGATTTGGTGGGGTTGAATTGTACAAGATTTCTACTTCCCCAGTCTAATATTTTTTTGAGATCCACGGAGACAGAACCCTCCATGAGTCTGCGATCCTCATCTAATTGGGCTAAAGAGACAGGCTTAGAATATTGTATATTTGAGTGGAGGGTGCTGTCGTCCGCGTAACTGTGAACTGGGTTGGATGTGCTAGAGAGGTGGTCATTGATGTGGAGAAGAAACAAAGTAGGGGCTAAAGCTGAACCTTGAGGGACTTCTGCATTAATTGGATACAGTTTAGAGGAATGGCCATCAACAACAGAAATGCTCCGGTTGGAGAGGAAATTTGCTGTCCAAGTACAGTTTTGGTGGTAGGCCATAGGCCGGTAGTTTATTAAGCAGCACTGCGTGCCAGACCTGGTCGAATGCTTTGGATATGTCTAGAGCGACAATCTGGGATCTGTAGTTCCATAGACTTGTTCCAAGAATGAGCGACAAAGGAAAGGAGGTCGGCAGTTGATCTGCGCTGACGGAATCCATACTGCCTGTCGTGGATTAGACTGTGTTTTTCAAGAAATTTTAGTAATTTGGTGTTTATATACTTTTCCATCACTTTAGAGACGACTGAAAGGAGATAAATAGGCCTGTAGTTGCTAGGGAGCACTTTGGATCCTTTCTTGGGGACGGGTTGTACTCAAGCAGTTTTCCAGTTACTAAAGAATATACCTCTATTGTAAGATGTCTGAAACAGACGAGTCAGGACAGGAGCAAGTTCTGGTGCGCATTTTTTGAGAACAATTGCTGGGATCTCGTCAAGGCCAGAGGCTTTCCTGGTATTAAGAGAAGAGAGCATCTTTCGAACCTTTTTAGTTTTGAAAGTTATACCCCGTCATTTTATGTGCGACATTGGGGACTGTTGGTGGTTGAACATTTGGAGGTGGGTTGAGAGGAGAATTGCCGGCGAACAACGAGGCAAAAAGTTCAGCTTTGCCCAGTGCGGTAGAAACAATTTCATCCCCTGAGACAAGAGGTGGGAACAACTTTAGAGGACTTTGTTTTTGATGTGGTTATTAAACGAGTTTTTTGCCTCAGAAAGAATGCGGACATAGCGGTTTCTTGCGTCGTTAAATGCTTGACGGTTTTCTTGACTGGGATTGTGTAGAAGCTTTTTGTGAGCCTTGACCTTTTCAAGTCTGGCCTTCTCACAGGATTTAGAGAACCAGGCCTTTTGAGTGGCTGCAGAGGTTTTGTGTGTACGTGGAATAAATAATTCCATGCCAGCTTGGATAATTGCGGTGACGTTTTGTGAGATTGATTTTGATGGCCATTTATCGAAAGAGCTTCCAGTCTGGGTTGCAGTGCCGCAAGGATCCGGCCTTGGCCCCACGCTTTTCTTGGTTTATTTCAAAGACATTTCCATTGACTGTGAGGGTGCTGACGAAATAGTGTTTTATGTGGATGATGTCAAAATGCTTGTGTCTGTGAATTCAGTTTCTGGAGTGGCCAACACAACACAAATGCTCTTTCGGCACAGTCCTCTGCTGGACTGATGCTAACGGTATATCTCTAAATGTAAGCAAGGCTAGTTTTGTTAGATTTGTTACAAAGAACTTGTCTAAAGACTGCAGCCAGTTGGTGGGAGTTGGTGACATATATATCCAATAGTATGATAATGTCAGGTTTATGTAGGTCCACATTGACAGTAAGGTAACTTGGGATGTCCATACTTCATCATTAGAAACGAAACTTTTTTCATCTTGTTTTCTCCTGCGATCCTTAAAGAATATAATTGATGAGTCACTGCGAAAGTGGCTTATTTCCGTCACATTTACTTCATGGGTTGATGTCAATCTTTGTCTATGTGACCTAAATGAGCACATTTGGGATGGTTGTTGGCTTACCTGCCTAAAATTGTGTATACATGGTTTGAGCTTGGCAGTGATGTTACAATGTTGCAATTACAAACAAGCAGATAAACGTATTTAATGGAAGTTTAGATGACATAACTTCATATAAACCTAAATGAGCACATTTGAGATGGTTGTTGGATTACCTGCGTAAAATTGTGTATGCGTGCTTTGAGCTTGGCAGTGATGTTACAATTTTGCAATTACAAACAAGCAGATAAACGTGTTTAATGAAAGTTTAGATGACAGAACTTCATATAAAATAGAATTATAAATGTAGGCACTGAGATTTTAGACATAAAATCAATATCTTTGTAAGGAGTGATTGCACTGATTGACTAATTGGTTGACTAGTAATTAAAAGGCTACTGGCAAAGCAACCGCCGTGCATTAAAAGAGTCAACAGTCTCCACTCTGATAACATACCATGAGATATATAGTAATGCTTTTTTTTTTCGTTTCAGGTTTATAGTGTTTAGACGTGTGTTTCTCATCATGTCGTTATTGTACATGTACCGTGCTGTCACAATGTATGTCACAGTGTTGCCAATGTCAAGCACTACATATTTCTGTTCACCCAAGGCCAACCACACCACGCCTATGCTAATAGTGAAAAGAATATTGTCACTGATGTCAGGCTTTGGGCTATCAGTAAATGGAAAACATGTGTACTGTGGTGATTTTATATACAGTGGTCATACAGTAACGCTGGTTTTGAGTTACCTCTTGATGGCCGAATGTGAGTATTGGGTCTTATTTTGTGCTTATGTACACCAGATGCCTATTCTACCATTTGACTATGTACTTTTTTAGTTTTAGTGATTTTTTTTATCATTTTCTATTTTATTTTTGTCTTGCCAAAAACTAACTAAAGATGAAGAAAAAAATCAATAATAAGAAACAAACTTTATTGTAGTGTATAATAATAATATATTCAGCAAGCAAATTATACATTATATTATACATTACATAGAAGCATAGCTTGTACATATAAAAGGTACAATTCTTAATATAAATGTCGAAATAAAAACGTCAACAATATATTAAACTGTTACCTCAAAATGTCCTTGGATATATATATATATATATATATATATATATATATATATATATATATATATATATATATATATATATATATATATATATATATATATATATATATATATATCTTTTGGAAACCATCACTATACCTAAACACTCACTACACCCACACACACACACACAAAATGGCCGCATACAGATACTTAATAAACAGAATGCTAAAGGTACCACTCCATAACGACGAACGAGAAAAGGAGTACAACATCATAATACAAATAGCAGAAAGAAATGGATACAACAAGAAAGCAATAGAAAAGCTAGTAAAACAAATCAAAAAGAAACAAATCAACAAAACCGAATACAAAACATCAGAAACAAACACAAAATACACAACATTCACTTATAACCACCACATCAAAAAAATAACACAAACTCTCAAACAATATGACTTAAAAATGAGCTACAAAACCAATAACATAATAATAAACAAAATAGATAAAAAACAAGAACACAACCCACACGAATTAAAGGAATATATCAAATAGAATGTAACACATGCAATAAAAATATATAGGAATGACAAAAAAATCAATAGAAACAAGATTCAAGGAACATATAACAGCATTAGATAACAACCACATACCTAGCTACAAATCAAACGTAGCTACACACATTCACAACACAAAACACCAAAAACCAGACATCACCAAATTACAACTAATGAAACATGTTAAAGACCACAAAAAAATGGAAATCTGGGAACAATACTACATTCAACAAACAAACAATAAGAAACAATTAATGCCAGAACAAATTCAGGTACAAACATTTAAACAACACTTAATAAAGGCCATACAAATAGACAAATTATCAAACCGCAATGATCAAGACAGGAAACCGATACACATGACACAGTCCGAAGGCACAACGAATCAGAGAACAGGAAACCGACCAATAGTAGCTCACGGCGCATGGGCCACGTACAATCTCAGACATAGATCACACAGGAGCGATAACAGTCAGTAGCGGGCTGATGATGTACCGGGACGGTTCAAAACTGCAGTCCGCACAAACCAATAAGAAATCACAAACGTACAGCAAACAATTAAAGTATATATATATATATATATATATATATATATATATATATATATATATATATATATATATATATATATATATATATATATATATATATATATATATATATATATATATATATATATATATATATATATATATATATATATATATATATATATATATATATATATATATATATATATATATGTATAAACACACACACACACACACTCTTTTTAACTGACTTTGGAATTGGTCCAGGGGCCCTAATTCACGCTCATTTGAAGAAATTTTCCGAAAGTCTCACCATCGATACCTCTCTATATTATATTAGTGAATTTTTATTAAGAAAATTCACTAACATAAATAAATATATGAAGATAGTTTTCACATTTTTGATACTAACAAGTGGAAACAAATTCAATATGTTATAAAAACATCTTCCATCAATATTTTATATTTACATAGTTAATGTATGCAATAGAACTAGAACAAAATACAAACCAGTTAAAAAAATCTGCTTTTTGATAAAAATGTGTTGTTTATTCTATTTTTGAGTTATCATATACTGTAATATATGTGCATGTATTATAATAAAATGGGTGGACTTTCAAATGAAAATTTTAATTCATACATAAATGTCAATAAATTCAACTAAAAACTTATTTCATATGTTTAATTTTTTTACTTCATCAAATTTCTTTGCTGTCATTTGTTTTTATTTTTTGGTAAAAATATTTGAATGAAATATATATTCAAAAGGTATGCAATTTTATTTTTTAAAAACTGCATACATACGTCATTAAGTTAATGCCAAAAGTGTCATATTATTTAAACAAATTTGAGTTAAAGTATAATCCTGACAATTATTGCTATAAAAACAAAATTTACAGTTTATGGACTTTTTCACTATTTCTTTTTATGTGTAACTTCGTATGATAAACTTGTGAATGTTAATTAATAGTTAAAACATTGTAAAATATTTCAAAATGTCTGCTGAGTGGGGTAGGTCTGTATACCTTCCTGTATTGTGATAAATTAATTGATTGTCACGGTATTGTGATGAATTGGGTTCTCTAAATTGTACTTAACAGGATTCATATATGTCTAATTCGAATCCTTTTCAATGTTCTCATTCACACACAAATTCTCATTATATTTCTTTCTTTCGTCTGGCTACCTGCTCAGATCATTTTCCCTCTTGCTCTTTACCACACGCCAGCAAAGCGGTGAGAGTGAGAGGATCCTAGAGGTGGCTGCTGAGTGCCGGTGGAAACAAGTTTCGATCTTTCATTACGAATCCGGGTATTGGGAATGAATCATTTGAACCATTCTGTTTGAGCATCTAGGATTCATACACGGATTCGATCCTTTTGTGGGTACTCAAGTACATGGGTACTTTTGAAGATAGAATCTTTTCCGATCCTCAGATTCGATCCTCCCATCACTAGAGGTAGTGTACACATTATGCTCACATGACCTTGATGTATGCCAGGATTCATTACCTCTTGGTTTTCCTTCCTGCAGCTTTTTAGTTGAGGAAACTGTTAATCAGGGGTAGTCATGAGGTTGGGGGGGCAATGGTTCTGCTTAAACTGCACTTCGCAGTTTACCTAGTACCCAGGTCTTTTTTATAACGATGTAATCAAACAGCACAAAAAACAAAACTTCCTGTGGTGAGACGCTCGTTCCAATTCAAGCTCAAGCTTACATTTCAATGAACTGAGGTTGTGCCCGGGGATGTAGTTGTAGTATTGTGTGTGATTTGTGAAGTGGTGAAGTTGAGCCAGCAAGGAAAATTGTATCACATAGCTTTTGTCTGCTGTGTGAATTTTGTAATGTTTCCTTAATTATTATAATTATACTGCGCTATATTCTAAAACATTTAAAGCTACTGTCAGCTCATACTCATGTAGCATGGAGGTGACATTATTTCCAGTTCGGATCTTCCGACTTCAACCAGAGCATAGAAAAGTGGCAGTTTCAAAGCCAAATTTCGCAGTTTCGTAACATCAAAGAAGATTCTGAGAGTTTCCATGCAGGTTGTTTTCTATGCTCTGGTATTGGTTTCAGTAAAAAAAAACAAATTCTATTATTAAAATACTTGAAAGAGATGTTTCGTAGCATCGCATACACCATTGTTGTTTTTATAAAATCACAAATATATAGATAGGTGTATTTATGAATACTTGATTATTCGTGTAAGGATAATCCGGTTTGTGGATTATCCGTGCTGAGAAATTCATCAAAATTTGAAATCAGCAGTAGCTTGAAATTTCAATTTTTTCCGCTTCCTCGCACTAATATAATAAATATTCCTAATGAAAACCAACGACCATCTTAGTACGGGTCTGCCTATTATAAATAATACGTTGCAAAAATCATAAGGAAGATAAAACTGTAAAATTCTTTAGTACTTGTAGGTAGTGTAAGTAGCATATGTATAAGCAGAATAAACTGTCACAGATTGCTTATTTTGTTGTGATGAATTTATATTTATCTCCGAACGTCACTGTCACTATAATAGGAACGCCGAGAAATATTTATATCCCGGAGTGTTTATGTTAAGGTCATAAATTTTAATTGCCCCTATCTTTTTACACCTAATCTCATTCGTGATTGCATGGTCGGCAGCGCAGAGAGGAACAAAATACACTGTTCTTGAGAAAGACACAGCTGTTAAACCTTCTGGGTGCACTTTCTTTTCAATTTATGAAGATGATTTCTTAGTTTGCCAGTTGATTTTCGATTGCAAAGCAAGTTTGTGAGCTCACAGTCTATTTTCTATTAAATTCAGTATACATACAGCATATCGTTGAATATATATATATATATATATATATATATATATATATATATATATATATATATATATATATATATATATATATATATATATATATATATATATATATATATATGGCGATCATCCGGTGGGTGGCTGCACCGCTACAACTTTCAAATGTATTAATTGTCTGACTGTGGCCAAAATCAACAACGGAATATCTTCTGACCATGCTGCCTGGAGCCATGAATGTACCGTTTATAAGCAGAAGTTGCAGGCTGTTAGGGCAGAGATTTGGAACTTTCAGTAGCAATTATCTCCTGATCTGTGACTTTACTCTCCTCAGGCTGAATTTGCACATATTTCATCAGAATGTTAGAGGTCTAAGAACTAAAACTAATGTTATTTATGATTTGATTTATTCACAAGCACCACCTTTTGGGTGCATTGCTCTCACGGAGACCTGGCTGGATGATGGATTTGATAATAGTGAGTTATTTGATAGTACCTATAATGTTCTCAGAACTGATAGGTGGTGGCAGAGTGCTGATTGTTGTTTGCTCTGATCTTAATGTACATAATCTTAGTATTCACCGGCAGTGCCCTCTGCTTGGTAGTCTTCATCTTATTAACATTGTTGAGGTGAAAATTGCCAACAGTATAGTCTCCTTTAACATCTTTGTCGGGTATATACCTCCCAATGTTCGACTAAAGACTAAAGAGTTTTTCTTAAGGCGCTAGAAATCTTATACATGAATATGGTCATAACACTCTTGTTATCGGCGACTTCAATCTGTCATAATTTTCTAACCATAGATCAGATAAATCTTCTGTCTGTGTTGATGCCTTGATGAGATTCAGTAGATTTATATCTTTTAAACAGTTGAGTTCAATAAAAAAACTTCAATAACAGACTTCTCGATCTTGTATTCTCTACAAAAGCTTGTGTTGTTGAGGGGGCTAGCGACTTTCCTGTTTGTCCAAACGTTCACCATCCTCACCTTTGAGTGTGATGCTTTCTCTCGGCTCGTTTGGTGAGGCCACTTTATGCAGGCTTTGCTAAGTTAGCGTGGGATGAGCTTAATGGTTTTGGCGATGTCGACTCTATGACTGCTTATTTTTATTCCAAGGTATAAAATCTTCTGTACGCTTTTGTCCCTAAGACCTCTTTCACAGGAACAAATCCTTCTCCTGCATGGTTTTCGGAGGAGATTAGGGGCACCATTAAACGTAAATTTTTTTACTGGCGTCAATTTTAAAAATCTAGCAATTGTTCGTTCCTTGTTAAATTTTGAGAGCTGGAAGCAAAATTAAAATATGATATAGAGGTTTCTCAGATAAGGTTTTTTGGTAAGATTGAGAAAGAGATAAAACTGTGTCCGAAAAAGTTCTGGAGCTATGCTTCGTATAGGGATCCTCGTCGTTTCCCCACTATCTACTCAGGTGGTCAGCAGGCTTCTGCTGATGGCTAAATGCTTTTACTCTAAACCTGCATATAATATGGCTTCCAATTCTGATGTGGACTTCTCGACTGTATTGACCATTGAGCATTTTACTGATGACAAGATCATCGCATGCTAAGAAAATTAAGCCAAATTTCTTCACCCGTCAGGATTTTTTATTAGCGCTTGTTTATACCCCTTTTTAACTCCTCTTAAAGAAAATATCCAATTTGATTCTTACAACGGTTACGTTTCCCAACAAATGGAAGATTTCTCGTGTAATCCCTGTGTTCAAATCAGATCTGATCCTTCTAACTATAGACTAATATTGCTATATTGTGTAATTTTTCTAAAATGTTCGAAGCATGCCTGTATGAACATATAAATTTTCATATGAAATCTAAACTCTTGTTGCATCAGCAGGGCTTTATTTGTGGTAGATCTACACTCAGAAATTTGGCCACCTTTACCCAGTTTGTTGCTGATCGACGTGAGAGCTTTTCGTGGGTAGATGTTATATACACGGACCTGTCAAAGGCCTTTGACCGAGTCAATCACTATTCTTATAAATAGACTTCGGTTTCCCTAACCAATTGATAAAAGCATTAGGGTCTTATTTGAGGGGTCGGAAAGAATTCCTTCAGATTTTAGGCTTTACATTTGAACCTTATGACACACCATCTGGAGTACCCGAGGGGTCCATTTTGGGCCCTCTTCTCTTTAATATTTTTATTGACCAAGTGTCACAGATATTAGATGTGTCTTATCTAATTTACACTGATGACATCAAAATGTATTTAGAGGTTAAGGGTGTTGACAGCTGTATACACCTAGAGAGCAATATTTTGAAGTTTTCTGGTTGAAGCTGTAAGAATGCCCTTACTTTAAATATTGCTAAGTGTTGTATAATGTCCTTTAGTTGGAACAAACAGCCAATTTTATATGATTACCGAAGACAGGTACACAGCTTGGTACGTCCTGACATAGTTCGTGACCTTGGAGTGATTTTCGACCCTATGCTCTCATTTCGGCAGCATTATGATGTCATTATAAACTCCCCAGGTAAGACCATGGGCTTTATAATTAGGAGTAAAAGGGATTTTACATTTCACGAAATATTGATCCTCCTCTTCAAGGCGCTGGTGAGGCCCTGTCTTGAATATGCTTTGGTAGTCTGGTTTCCGGCATACTTGGTGCATATTGATAGCCTTGAAAATATTGAGGGAAAGTTTCTGAAATTCCTTAATTTTTCAATTGGTGGTCAATACCCGCGGATTGGCTATCCACAGAGTGATTTATTAAAATGCTTTAACTTGGCCAGCCTGGAGGTCAAGAGACGGTGCAGTTGCATTGTGTTTCTTTTTAAAATTGTCAGTTCAGCTCTTGATTGTCCCTCTTAACTTGAGTCAATAAAATGTATTATTCCACTTATAGAATCGTTGTATCCCAACACGTTTTATGTACCGACGGCACGTATGGAGTTATTGAGCTCGTCTAGAGGTTATTATATGTGTAGAAATTACTCCAGTTTGCAGGACAGCCTGGATATATTCTGCTGTTCTGCGTCTCTCATAGGGAATTGTTTCTGTACTTATTAATGGCGTAATATTAATAACATTTATTAACGGAAATTCCTTTTTACATAGACAGTATTAACATTTTCCCCAAATAAACATCTCAGAGAAATCCAGCACAGCTATTATAGTAAGTTCATTGATTGTTGTTGCCCTTACTTGGTGAAACTTGTCCATACTGCATACAGATTTGGAGAATACTTCTCTGGCTTCACTGTTGGTTTTTAAAATATGTCAAAGAAAATAAATTTAACTATTATTTCAAAAGAGTTGTAATATAATAATGAGTTGATGTATATATATATATATATATATATATATATATATATATATATATATATATATATATATATATATATATATATATATATATATATACACACATCAACTCATTATTATATTACAACTTTTTTGAAATAATAGTTAAATTTATTTTCTTTGACATATTTAAAAACCAACAGTGAAGCCAGAGAAGTATTCTCCAAGTCTGTATGCAGTATTATAGTAAGGCCAGGCTACTCTAAAAAAAACATAGAATTGATAAGGTAAGGCTAAGGTACTGTCAAGGGCAGGCCCTGCTCTATGGAACGTCAAGGAAGTGAGATCTTCGACCTGAATCTGCTGAACTTATTATCGAAAAAGTTTAGGTGTGCGTTCACTTGATTGGCTGACGGAGTTATACATGTGAAGGGACTATTCAATCCATAAGTCCTGCTATGAAAATCTACAACAAATGTATCATTTGAGGTTGTTGCAGTCGTTTTCTATTTTAAACTGATCTGACTGAGCAAATATTATATTATTAATTTCACCAGAAATGATTTTAAAGAATAAGAAAAGGCCAGTTTGTATTCTTTGATTGGACAGTGTGGTTAAATTCAGTCGCGACATAAGATCATTATAGTCATATTTATAATCGTTACAAGGAATCCCTAATCTATAAGCTGTGCATCTTAAAAATCTGTGCTGAACCTTTTCCAGCATCCCAGAGTGGGCTTCATAGAAGGGGCTCCAAATGACAGAACCATATGCTAATGAAGTCCGCACTAGTGTGCTATATAACATGTTAAATGATGTGGTTGAGAGTTCAGATCATATTCTCTGTATGTAACCCAAAAGCCTACGTGATTTCAGCGAAATATTTAGAATGTGTTGAGACAAACTTAATTTGGTCTCAAATAAAATATCATGTTTTTTCACAGCAAATACAGCGGTGAGGTTTACTGAATTAATGGAATAAGTATGGTTAAAGACAGTGTGGTTTCTACTAAAAACCATAGAAAGACACTTTTCTAAGTTTAAATCTAGGCAATTGACTGAACACCACCGAACAAGATTATCAATATCATTCTGCAACTCAAGGCAATCCAAATCATTCCTGACAATCTTGAAAATCTTCAGGTCATCCGCAAATAAAAGGAACTGAGAAGAATTAAGGCAAGAATACAAATCGTTAATAAATAGGTTGAAAAGAAGGGGGCCACAGTGGCTGCCCTGTGGTAGACCTGATAAGACCTCAACCGAGTTTGAAATGTGGTTCCCAATCTTAACAAACTGAGATCTGTTGACTAAAAATATAATGTACTGTTTGACATGTTTTGTTTGTCTCCATCCTTAAATTGGCTTTGTGCTGCTGGCTGTTGTATTAACTAAATAAAATAAATCAATAACTATATATAAATTTTATTATGTTCGTATTATCCGTATTTTTCATTTATCCATGTACTCGAAACCTCCCCCCACATTAGCCCGGATAATCGAGATATACTGTATTTACTTAACATTTATTAATTATGAAAAAAGGTTGCAATAGGTTTTGTAATAAAAAGTATTAACTCTAATCAAGTATGTAGTGGTTTCACGCACCTGCTATGGTTACAGGGAAGCTGAGTAATTACTGAGAGCCATCATAAGAGAATCGTAAAATCATAGAGAAAACCTTTACACCTGTAATTATTATTTAAATTTATCTTCTTTGTTGTAAGCATCATGAAAATTTTAACATTGCATGGTTTTTGTCTTTCAGATACGCCAAAAAAGTTGTATCCTGTACATTGGTTGTACTTTATCCTTGCTTCAGTGGGTGTTGTGATGCTGCAGCTATCACATGGCCATTACACTGTCGATGTCATCATAGCATATTATATTACTACTAGGATATTCTGGACTTACCACACGTTGGCAAATAATATTAGTTTGAAAGTGAGTAACTATTTATTTATTTATCTACCACCAGGTACAACTCCCAATAAACATTTTCTGTTTTAAAGAGGTTCTAGGAATATCACTATGACCAAATTATAAAACATTTGCTAACATAAATTGTTGGCGACAACGTTTCACTTACCTCTATACCCCTTGTATATGTATACCCCTTAAAGAGCTTAAATGGTAGGCTCTATAATGGTTACCATTACCACTGTTTGGTAAACTTATACAGTGTGTCCCACTGGAAAGGGCTGTGATAGATATATGAAAAAGTATGTACAGGCTGATTTTAAAATTTTGGTTATTTATAAAGGTCAGTGGGACCTACCTTTTTAAAATAATTTCACGTTTCTGGCACTTCCGGTCATACGAGAAGTCGACACCAACTAGCTTATTTTAAATGGAATATGTTGTATAGTTTTGGATTCTGCATTCAATTTTAAGTCAACTTTGTGTAAAGTTGTCTTCACCTAAAATCAGTTATTTTCGAGATATCTCCATTTTTTAAGAAAAAAGTGACAGCACTGTATTAAAAATGTTGAATCTTGAACAGTAGAAGACTTTTAATTACAATATTTGCAACAATAATGGTAAGCATTGCTACATCTGAAAATGATTGCATAATGTCTGAGGAACATACAGGGCCGTCAAAATTGATAAGCCAATTTACCAATTAAAAAACTTACAAAACTTGATTTTTTAAAATGGAGTACCCAGTATATTATTCTACGGTCGGAAGAAGAATTAAGTTCTAAATCGAATGATATAAATGTGTATGTACCTATCTTTTAAGGTTTCCCAATTAGAGCGAATTTTGTTATAAAAAAAGGTGTAATGACTGAAATATTTTATTTTCCCAAGTAGACTGTGAAAAAATAAAACAATTTAGCATATCGTCACTACTGAAATCGTTAAAATAAGTATATTATTATAAGTAATTTATTTTTTATTTTTTTACAATGTGGAAAGAGGTGTTCAAAGGAGAAAACAGATCATTGATGATGAAAATAATACATAGAAATACTGATTCTGTGATATATACCAATAATTGTATGAAATGGGATAGTAATTTCAAATAACTAAATACAAGAAACACAAGTAATTATAACAGAAAAATAATTTGGTAAACGAAAATTAAGTAGTTTCATGGGGCTGTAATAAAAGAATGAATGAAATTATAATTATGCAGAAAAGAATCATTTGAACCATCATGTTTAAAAGAAATGGTCACTCATGTAGGGATTTGTTTAAAAATTTGGGGCTGCTCACTACATTTCCATTTACATCATCCATTGTGCCATATTTGTCAAGGATAATCTGTCAGTAGACAACGACAGCTAATGTTACCATAACTTAACATCAATCTCATTTATTCGCTTGCCTCCACACACTCGAACGCATACAGCAAGTAGCAGTTACGTACTTCCAATTAGGATATTTAATCATATACAACATACCATTAGAGGTAAGTTCGCAATCCCAGCACTTACGAAAAAACTAAAGTCATTATTGCTCAATTACAGTTTTTATTCACTCCAGGGATTTTTTTCTACAACTTTGCCATGATAAATTCTTGGATTTTTAGTAGTGAAATTGTTGTAATCAGCTGAGCGAGTCAGCTTGTCCTTGTGTGACCCTGTATTTATTAAAGTGTACTGTGTAGGGTACGATGTTTTATTATGTTTTAGTATTGATATTGCTTACGATTGCCTTAGTGTTAAGATTGATTAAGCATAGGTTTTTACCTTTACCTGGTTGTCTATTTAGTTTTTTATCCGGGTTTTCATCTTTTACTATCAATACTGATGAAACTTATGTAGCTGTGTCTGCCTTGGAAAGTTTATGAATGAATAAATAAATAAATAAAAAATAATATTAATTCAATAGATGTTCAAAATTTTGACCTCCGACCACCTCTAAACATTGTTCGCATCTACGAATTAACTCAATATGAGTAGCACGTTTAATGGAGTCTTTGTACAAATCCCTAAATTCATTTCTTACTCTCTGCATGCAGTAATCCATTGTTGTTAATGGCGTTTTGTATACCTTACATTTTATAGCTCTCCAAATGAAAAAATCTAAAACAGTTAGACCAGGAGATCATGGAGGCCACAAAAAAGACCCTTCATTAGCAATCCCTTGGTTATAAAAAGTTGCTTGGAGAAGGTTATTGATTAACTGGCTCCTATGTCATGTGGAGGTGCACCATCGTGCTGGTAAAAACTCTTTATATGTTCCGCCAAGCGTAAATTATCCAGATAAGTGTCAACCAGTAAACATGGAACTGCCAACTGTTTGGAAAATTGCGTTCCCAAGTGTTGTGTGGATTTGAGTCACTTCAGAAATGAGAGTTATGACGTTTTAAAAGCCCATTTTTAGTGAAGTTCGATTCCTCTGTCCATATAATGTTATCTAGAAACGAATAATTCTCCTGGTACCTCGTCAAAATAAATTCGCAAAATCTTTTGTCTTTTAATGAAATCGATTTCTTTTAGCTGTTGTACAATACATATCGAAAATGGGTGAAAATTGTTTTTCCTTAAAGTTCTATGTATTGAGTTTTTAGACAAACCAGATTCCAGAGCAGCTTTTGGTAATGACATCATTGGAAAAGCTCGAAAGTACCCTAGAGTACCTCACTATTTCTATATTTTTATCATCAACAATGTGTTTTCTTCTTTGGATACCTCCTTTCGTAATACCAAAATTTTTAAAATTCTCTAGGATGTGTCGTTACAGCATGTCGTAATGGTTTTTGTTTACGAGGATATCGATCAGCATTGGTGTCGCAAGTTCTTTTTATAACTTTGTCACATTGTCCATAAATTACAAATAGGTATAAATAATCTTAGTAAATATAATTTAATAGTGGTGGTATCTTTATTAATACTTTTGTAGACACAAACAATACTGACAAAGGTTCTCACAAGATTGACACCCGAGACAAACTAAATTGTTTTATTTTTTCACATGGTCCGCTTGGCAAAATAAAATATTTCAGTTTTTACACGTTTTTATAACATTTGCTGTCACTGGGAAATTTGAAAAGATAGGTACATAGAAATGTTAACCATTCGATTCAGAATTTAATTATTCTTTCGACCGTAGAATAATATACTGGGTGCTCCATTTGAAAAAAATCAAGTTTTGTAACTTCTTAAATTGGTAAATTGGCTTATAAATTTTGAAGGCCCTGTATGTTCCTTAGACATTACGCAATCACTTTCAGATGTAGAGATGTATAAACCATTACTGTTACAAATATTGTAATTAAAAGTGTTCCACTGTTCAAGATTCAAAAATTTTTTTAATATGGTGCTGTAAGTCACGTTTTTCTTAAAAATGAAGATATCTCGATAATAACTGAATTTAGGTATAGACAACTTTACACAAAGTTGACTTAATATCAAACGTAGAATTCAAAACTGCAAAAATATACAGGATATTCCATTTAAAATAAGCAATTTGGTGTGGACTTCCGGCATAACCAGGAGTGCCAAAAACGTGAATATGTTTTAAAAGTCTGGACGCAACAAGTGCGTTATGGTAATGAATTTTCATAAAAATCTTTTTAATAGCAAATATGTGTGTTTTTTTTTAAAGAATGCAGGCATTTTGGTTACCAGTAGAACCTATATAGTAAAAACAATGTGCCATGTTTCATGAAAATAACTTTATTGTTTGAAAATGTACAAAAATTTCCGAAAGTAAACTTAAAGTGTTCCCGATACAAACCGTTTCTTGGTCAACCTTATGGGTTAATAGCAAATTGAGCTTTTCAAATATGAAGCATTTAATCAAAATTCGCTGCCATAATGCACTTGCTGCGTCCAGAATGGAAAATGCAAAAATGCAATAACAGAAGGCGTGTTCGACTGAAAAAAAAGATAGTTTGTATCACCAACGACTTATGGGCCAGCCTGTGATTTTAGAAAGAAAGTTTTTAAATGTAGCTCAAGACACCCTATAATTAATGTATACAATTTTTTTTCATATCTTGTATAATAATGGATATATTGAGCTTTATTGATTTTTTACGAAAATTCGACTAAAATTATATACCATTAAACGATAAACTCTATAGGCTACTGCCAAGCATCAGAGAAAGGATCTATTTGAAATGAATTTTCTGGAAACATTTTAGTAAAATGAAGGACAATGACGGTTGAAACTAAGACTTTGTAAAACATTCCTCTTTAGACATTTTCTTTCCATAGCCCGTATTAGATTCAAGTTATTTGCCTAAATGTTGCCAATTTTGACGTTTTAAATCGTGACTTTGACGACTTTGAGGAAAACCCAATTTATTTTTGTTTAAATGTCTGTAACTTTTTTGTCTTTTGACCTACAGAGCTAAATTTTGGTAGGTAATTTACCTATAGCGATATAAACCCGTGTACCAAATTTGGTTGCCCTTACTTTGTTATTTCCGGAGATATAAATTTCTTCACAAAGAAAACACATTTTGCTGGAAAACCTGGGCTGATATTCCTGGATATAGAACTTATCCAAGCCATTTGCAAAAGGAAGGAATTTACCAAATTTTATCAAAATCGGCCTATTATTTTTTGAGTTATCAGTGTGATACATTTGAAGAAATTTTTTCATAATTCAAAAGTCGGGATATCCTCATTAGTGGATTTTTTATATATTCACATGCAAAAAAAACACAACACGTTAATATTTGGTAAGATTTGAGGTCTCATAACTTTTTTATTTTTAGTCCAATTTTCATAAATGTTTAGCAAACTTTAGTTGAAACGACTAACTTCAACTTGCGTATCCAGTCTTTTGTTAACTGCTGGCGTACTAGTCATTATTCAGGCTTAACTAAAAGTTCGTTGTATAACCCTAATTTCAAAACACCCTGTGGAATAATTTCCTAGCCAAATTTTTCCAAGATACCAATTTTTGCTAAGAACCATTCCTTACCTACATTTTGTTTTTTGGTTCACGTCTTTAGGTGTACTGGTTTATTTTTAAGAGCGAAATGAACTTGTCACCAACAATTTACTTTGAGAAATGTTATTTTTTGGCGAGGCGGCTATGCTCGTTGTTGCTCTAATGTCAGTTTGACAGCTTAGTTTATTAATCTACCAATGAAAAGGCAACAATATATTGTTTAGTTTTAATAAGCAATTATTACAACTTACATAAAAATAAATAAAAACAGGAAAATGTATTTATGCAAACAATTTAACTTCAAAATCAAACTTCAAATCAAAACAATTCAACTGTAACTTAACTAACCGAAAGAAATTTACTTTTCACAACAAATTTAGCTTAATACTTTGTATTACCACCTCTAGCCCTTATAACTGCCTGCATACGTCGGTTCATACTGTCAATAAGGTTACGAATAGTATCTTGAGGAATATTTTGCCATTCCTCCTGAAAGGCTAAGCGAAGCTCATTTACCGTAGCCGGGGCTACTTCGCGATCCCTGATCCGCCTACCAAGCATGTCCCAC